>JABUQX010010906.1:0-12500 GCA_015478945.1 Trachelipus rathkii
CCCATATCTTTCAATAAACTTTACAAACAGCTACCGGGCCAAAACATGTTGTGATATACCTTGCCAGGAGTTATCTGGTCTGGTCACTCAATTTTTGTAGATGCGGCGAAATCATGTTAAAAAAAAATATAAGAAAAAAATCTCACAATTTCGCCATTATGACTTTTGCAGGGAAGGCACTTCTGTTTTTGGATATCCATTGGTAAAAATTTTAGTTAAGAAAATGGAAAAAAAAAAAAAAATTGTTCTAAATAATTTTATATGAGTAAATATGAGTAGAAAGCTATTTAGAGACTTTTTTTATACTCGTTTATAATTAATATAATAAATAGGAAATAACAAAGTAAAATTTTGCCTTTTTTTTTAACTAAAGGAATAACCCAAGATGGTTTATACCGCACCGATGGCAGGGATCGGGGTCTCTCAGGCCTTTTCCGGGAATCTACCGTTATGGTGAGGTTAGTCGACTAAAATTCCCCCCTCCGAGGGAGGGTCTCCGGAGAGAACTCCCCGCATTATATTTGCGTTTATGTTTGGGTGTCGCGGGGGTTTCCTCCCGCCCCTTTTGCGCCCTACTAGGTAAGGTATTTTGGAAAACGTTTCCACTCCACCCCACACATAGAAAATGTTCCCTCGTTTTTCGGTCTTCTGAGATTGCCCCCTATTTACATTTTGCTCGTTCTGTTGATTTATCCTTTTTATCATTATATAAGTTTTTACTTTAAATAATTCATTTTATACTTGATGGTTCCCTAGTTTCCCTCCCCCCAAAAAATAATAAAGTAAAATAAAAATTTTTATGTTTATTAATTTTATTGATTTTTATTTTATTATTAATTTTTTTCTTTTTTTCTTTACATTTTGTCTATTTCTATTAAACAAAGGATTCAAAAAAATGTATTCCTTTTTCCCAGAGTCAATATTGTCAAAACTTGGCCTATCATGAATTTATATATTTTTATTCTATTTTTATTTTTTTTTTATTGTTTTATTTTTTTAACAGTATTTCCAAAACTGTTTAACTGTATAATCAAATAAATTCGTATACCTGTATTAATCTCTGTTAAGCGTATGTATTTTTTGAGATATGGATTGTTGATCTTCTAAATAAAACATTACCATAAAACTAAAATAAAAAACAAAAATATTTAAAATATAAAAAAGTAAAACAAAAACATTAAATTATAAGGCAACAATTCAACTTCTGGAACGATAACCCATATAACAAAAAAAATGAAAAAAAAACAGCAATTTAAAAAAATAATAATGACAGTGAATTCTCCTTTTTCTTTCTTTTCTTATTTATAATCGTAATAAATACCAAGAGCACCAACATTATGTAAGACATAAATTTCAGTCAATTGAAGGCACACGCACGCGCGCACACAAACATTATATATACTATATATATATATATAATTAGTTATATATATATATATAAAATTATATTATAATTATATATATATATATATATATATTAATATATATATACTAATAGTATATATATATATATATATATCATATTATACATATATATATAATATATATATATATATTAAGGTGTAGCAGATGGATATAATATATATATATATATATATATAATATAGTATATATATATATAATATAATTAATTTATATATATCATATATATTAATATTATATATATAAATTATAAATATATCATTAAAGGTTTATGTAACGCGGATGGGATTATATATAATCATATATATATATATAAATATATATATAATAAATACATTAGCTTCTATATGTATACTAATAACACAATTAATATATATTATAATATAATATATAATATTACATATATATATATATATTATATAATTATAATACCTATTATTATATATTTATATATATATTATATATTATATATACTTATAATAATATTATATATATATATATATATATATTAAACTATACCTATAATATATATATATATATTATAATATACCTACTATACATACTTATATATATATATTATATAATACTATTATATTTTAGATAAAAAATTATGGTCACAGTCTTTTCATAAATAACCCAGGACCTCATAGTAAATAAAACAAATAATTAAAACCACATTTAAAAAAAACTTTAATTGAAATGAATTACTAAATAGGTTGACGTTCGGGACCTTAAAACCAGCTTCGGGTCCCCTCCTCAAACTAAAAACTTAATTTCTAAAAAGATTTTAAACAATATTAAAAATTACTATAAAAAGACAGTATAAAAAAAGTTAGAGAAAATTAATATATATATATATATATTATATATAATATATATTATATATATATATATATATATATATATATAACTGAATATATATATAATCTATTATATATATATATATAATATTAATGATTAATTATCATATATAATATATATTTAGATAAATTATATATTATATATATATATTATAAAGTATATATAATGCCTGCGTTACCAAGTGCATTTGCGGGACGTCGAATCGAACCCAAAACTCTTTTTCCACCCCACCAACCTCTTTCCCCAGTCCCCACCCAAATTTTGAAAAAAGTAAATTAATTTAAATTTTGAAATTTGATAGAATTCTTCCTCAAAATTGTTCATATAATTAACGATAAGTTTCTGAGCCTCTTTCAGGGAAGGAGTTGCTTCCTACTATGCAAGGAAAATAAAGATATCCAGAGAAAACAAAAGATGTTTCGGGACAACTGAACATCTACGGAGAAAGATAAAGATTGCCCAAAGCAATGAAAGATTCCCAGGACTTCTAAAATTGTTCCAGAATAAGGGTTGGTGATTTTATTTATTCAAGCCGTTTTCGTTTTTGATATATTCTTCGACTTCATAATGAATAAAGGTATCTTTTTTACGAAGTATAATCTGAGATATGTTCAATAGTATATATTTTATTCCAAATATTATATATAATATATTAACTAAATATAATATATACTATATATATAATATATATATCATATATTTATGATCATATATATATAATAATATATTACTATATATATTATATATATATATAATATATTATATAATATATATATATTTATTTATTTATAAAATATATATATATATATATATATATATATATATAATATAATATATATATAATATAATATTATTAGTATATATATATATATATATATAATATATATATATATATATATATATAAGTTTATATATATTATATATTATGAATATATATATATATTATATGATATATATTATATATTTTATATATATATTATATATTATATTATATATAATATATATATTACAGTATACACCAACAAAACTATTATTTATTTGTTTTTTCTGTATATAATATAATTATATATATTAAATAAATTATCGTATATATATATATTATATATACCTATATATTATATAATATTATATATTATATATAAATATACCATGATCTATATCCATTTCAGGGCGGGTTTTTCGGGTTTGATATATTCTTCCGACTCAATGATTAAAGTATCTTTTGACACCTTCTGAACCAAGACTCTTCATATTATATATATATTTTATATTATATATATATATATATATATATATATATATAAATATATATATATATATATATATATATATATATATATACAATATATATCTATCAGGAATAATTATAAAGGTATTAAAATATATATATAATTTATAATTATAATAATATATATATATATATATATATATATAATATATATATTATATATATATATATATATACATACTATAATTATATATACATATAATAATATACTATATATATTAATATAATATAATATATAATACAATATATAATATATAATATTATAAAAGTATATATATATATATATAAACTACTTATTTATTAAATATATATAAAAATCATAAATATATTCAATTAAAATATTATATAGTAATATAGATATATATATATAATAATATATAATAATATTATATATATATATATATTTAATGTTATAACAAATGATAGATAAATATTTATAATTGACGATAATTATATAATAATAATATATATAATATATATATAAAACTTTAAAAAAATTTGCCATTTTTTACATTACCCTAAATATCAGGTAAATCAGTAAATCCCAGTTAAATCAAACCCTACCAGCCCCACCATCCCTCCTACCGCCTTCCCATGATTATTGGAAATAATGATATTATTTTTGATCTTCGATATGAATCTATTGAGGTAAATATCTGAATGATTTCAAGTGCATATTTATCAAAAGGAAGTCTTTTTGTATTAGACATAACAAAATAAATCTTTGATGTGCTATTGTTGATTTGAACTGTTGTATTATGGTAGGTGAAATTAATATGTTGTTGTTTATACTAATTATATAATAATATATATATATATATATATATATATACTAATACTTATGATAGAATGTTTGTATATTGAATATAGTAATATATTAAAACTAGTTGTATTATATTATTATGATTGATTGTATTGAATATATTAATAATTTGTTGTATTATTTTTATAAATATCTATATATAAAATATAATGTATTTATAGATTATGTTGTAGTAGTAGTTGTTGTTGTATAATTATACTATATATATATATATATCAGTTGGTTGTTGTATATATATTGTTGTTGTTTGTAATATTTATATGTAATGTTGTATGTTTTTTGTTTATGCGGATTGTTCGTATATATATATTATATATATATATATTATTAATATCAAAACTGATGCAATTAGTATAGTAATATTAATATATATATATAGATAATGTAAAATAATATATATTATTTATTATATACATAAAACTTATTATATATACATAAACATTTTCTCTTTTAATAAAAAATTATAATTTTATATGCAGGACACAGTAACGAATAGTACTCTGCCCGGATATAATATTATATATATATATATAAATAATAATATAATATATATATATATAATATATAACATATATATATTATATAATAATATTGAAATATAATAAAATACATAAAATACTAAAAAATAAAAATATTAATTAATGTAATATTTTATAATTCTATAAAATTAAAATTACACCTATATACCTACAATACTGTAATTATATATATATATATATATATACTAAGTGAAACATTCATTATTTTAACACTATATATCAAAAGGAATACATTTAAAAATTAGATATATATATATGCACCTTCTTGAGTAAATTAGCAGAGACTCTAGGGAAGTTGTCATACTGACAAAACAGTTAAAAAAAAAAAAAAAAGAAAAAAAAAAAAAAAAAAAAAAAAAAAAATACTGACAGATACAGTTTTTACCAGCAGGATATGCACAAACATCGTATCTGCATCAATTTACCTAGATGTAGGCATACATCAAGTAATTCTTGCTGTCTGATACCTGCAAAAATAACATTACCATGGACAAAGATGCGGCACCCAAAACTTGGAATATATAAAAAATGATCCGGGATATTCATTAATATTATCACTAATTATTATAACTATTATTATTATTTATATATAATTTTGTATTTATAATTATTTAATTATATTAATTTATAATTATTATTTTTTTAATATTTTATAATATTGTTAATTTATAATTTATTTTTACGTATATTATTTAATTTTTATATTAATATATTATATTTCTATCTTTAAGATCTCAACAAATCTCTTTATATTAATCGTGTGCGAATAGCTGATCACTATTGTGCACTGCAATTAGAGTTCCACAACTATAATATATATATATAATAACATTTGTATAGTTGGTAATAATTTAGTTCTACTACCAGACATCACTACTATATTAACATTAATACGTTAATCTTTGATTTTAACTGACTTATCAAGGTAGTATATATATTTTTGGCACATAGTTCCCAAACATTTGAGAAATCGCATAGTGCGGTCCATTATTCAGTAATAGTGCCATCTATTTTTACAAATCGACACCATTCCCTATGAGATGAATATTTTCGTCACGAGTATTTCAAATGAATGAGTTCACTCGGAGAAATTACTCACTCACTCTTAGGAGATATCATGGCATATGTGGATGATTCCAAAAAAGTAAGAAGCCAAAAAAAAAATACATTAAAATAAATATAATACCAATATAAAAAAAATTAAATTTTACAAGTTTTATAAGAATATAATTATATATATATATTATATTAATATAATAATAATCATATATATATTATATAATAGGTACTATATATATATATAATATATAGTTATATAATATAATTAGATATAATACAAGAGTATAAATTTTAATTATATACTTTATATAATATTAGTTACCCGATATTCTATTTTAGAATTAATTCTATATCTGAGTGGAAGAAAGGGTGTGGGCTGAAGAGGGCATTTAACGCAACTGTTTAAAGCGTTTAATCCCGTTATATTTATACTCGTTAATTTTTCGTAAACTTTTATAATACCCCGCTTTTTTCGTATTTTTCGAAAAGATGTATGCCCCTTATGTCGTAAAGTAGTTCGGCAATACTTTTTACACGTACGTAGATTGTTTTTTGGTGATCGATATAAATTAAACAACGTTAACGAGGTAGGTTGTTTCTCTAAAATTTTTTGATACTATTTATTATTTTCTCCCATATGATCCGCATTAAAATTCCCTTAATTTTTACGAAATTTATATAAATAATATTTTCTATCTATTCAGATTTAAATTATTGTAAATTTATTTTATGATTTACTCGATTTATTTATAATTATTATATGTATATATTGATAAACATTAGATAAATACACTGTTTATTTTTTTTTGCCTATCAAATAATTTTCTACACCTAAGTAAACTCAGTATTATTCCCAAAGGTACCTTTAGCAACATCTTAAAAGATCAAAGTTTATTTTCCTTTCACGGTCTTAACATACCACCATATCCACCACAGCACACACCACTTACAGTAATTGTTTGATCACATCCTCACTATAACTACACACATTGTAACAAAACTACATTTATATATAACGATGGACGAAGTGATTAAATAAAAAATATTAATTTAAATTTTGTGGACTTTATCCATACCATAAAAATATACAACTTTTTTTTTTTTTATTTTAATTGATAAGTAAAAATAAGGATTTACTGTTTCTTTTACATACAATCAGTCGACTCACATAATACAAATTTTCAGGCCGTTGCACTAGTCAGCCGTGCAGTGAGGTCTTTATAGCTACTACGCTTTAGATTTAATTCAATTTCTTTACTTTGAAATCTTCTTTAAATATATTTTGGTTGAAAAATACAACCAAAGAGGTAAAAATCACTCATAAAAATTTTTCTATTATTCATGGAGAGGAGAAATTTTCGTTTTAACAACACAGAACAGACATTGCAAAACTTTTATCTGAACGCACTTAATTATTATACTCAACATATAAGTTAATTTTCATGCACTAAGGAAAAATTTAATTGCCCATCTTTTCCCGTCACTACTGATGAACACTCTCTCTGAAAATACACTTCAATGTCTCTTATAGTTCGTTCTACATAAGATTATAGAGCAACAATAAAAAATCAGGATCACTCATTATTCTTTCATTTTTTAAAAACCGAAAAAAAGCGCGGTAGCATTGTGCGGGTTTGGAATTGTTTTTAGGAGATTTATTGCACTTTGAGCCCAAATTTCGATGAAATAATAAAAAAAAACATTGAAAATAGCACAATTAATAAGATGCTTCTTATCTTTTGTGAGGCTTAATTACAACCACATGAATATTTTAATTAGGGTTAACTAGTAATCGGAACCAAATAGTTTTCACATTAATAAATGCTAACATTAGCTATCGAGTGCATGATAGTTACTAACAAGAGTAATAGTGAGAAAAGAAGAAAGAAACGAACAAAAACAATAAAAAATAATACCCAAAAATGCAGCTTAAGTTGCCAATCTCAATAAAAAACTTTCAGATTAAACATTAGGTTTTGAATTTTGAAAATTTTTAAAGAATGATTACATTAACAAAGAGTATTTTCACACCAACTAGGAAAACACTCCGAAAACGAAACACCAGTAACTTTTAGAGGGTATTATAGATAAAAACTACAGCGCTACAGTTTTTGAACCCGTTTTAAGTTTACATACAAAACCGGGTAACCGTTTCCAAATATTTCGGGCCTTACTTGAATTTCCAAGCAAATTCCGATATATCTTTATGTCCATTTTAGCCGGTTGGTGGGTGTCTTAAAGCAAATAATTGTTTTCTCAGCCTTGAGCCAATATTTTGGACCCTGGTCCCATGTTAAAGCAATTTAAGTTCTTTTTTTACGTTCGATTTTACTTGAACTTGGCTTTACCTAGATGCACAGTGTGACTATATTTAAACCAGAATCAGGAAAATATTATTAATGATAAAAGTATATCTCTTGATCTATAGGCCTAATAAATCGTTTATCATTTACATGTTTATTAAAAAATCCAAATTAACTGACATATTGTATATAAAATAAACCTGGCAAAGGCATTAACAAAGTTTTATAGGCCAAAATATAACATAACATAATAAAATTAACTTTTTCTTTTGTAATTATAATAATAATTTACTATAGATAATTATGTTAAATAATTTTATTATTACTGATTTTAATTGCGGTGGAGAAGTGAGGCCAGGGCAATAATCAGAGTTAAATATTTCAATAACCATTTTACCAAACCCTTTCCCAACCCCTATACCTATAATTACCACGATACCATTTTTTGATCTATGTGATATACATGTCATATTTTTCGTAAAGTATCCATTTATCGTATATTAGTAATATAATAAAAACAATAATCACAAATTAAATTAAATATTCTTTATTAAATACTTTAGTCATTACGGAATATTATATTTAATAAATATATAGTATATAAACTCGCGTAAAGCTTTTACCTCATAATTTATTAAGCGTAACTAATAAACATAACCTGAACTAATGAAAATATATAAATGTATTACCAACGACTGAAAAACCTTACACATTCTTCTTTAAATTATCTGGTCGATTTAAACAGATTAATAATAATTAGAATATCACAGTCGGACTATAACTAATTATATTAAACAAAATTTCTGCACTTAACAAAGAAGCACAAGAGTAAACTAAACAATTTATAAGTATATTACGTAATCCACATAGTAACACAACGATTAAATCTTGGGTAAACCACGGTTTAAAATTCACTTACATTCGTTTTACATAAACGCAAACTTCCTATGCTTTACCACTAGTTCTTCATATCATATTTATAACCCTCTCTCTCGATATCTATAACGAGCTCGCAATATTTAACAATTTAAAAAGATTAACGCTTTCGGTAATGTGTCTATTTTTTAAGTACCCCAAGCTCATTTTAAAATAGGCATCATAAATTCAAATACGGACACCTTAAATACTCTTCATAACTTGGTTCTGAAACACCCTGGTTAATCAAGATATAATTTTAAATTTATACATCAACTTCGTAATAATATTTAAAACAAATATAAATTCATCTTAATAACACATTATTATAAAATATTATCAATAATTATCAATATAGCCCAACGAACTTATAATGCATTAATCAATTATAAACATAAATGATTTTTATAACCGATTTATTTTTTATATTTATTTATCAAAAATATACAAAATTTTTATTTCAAGACAAACAATTAAAAATTTAAAGTTTTTTTTGAATATAAATATTAATAATCACTCAAGTTAATATACGTAAAATTTCTTAATAGTTGTACAATTAATTATATATATAAATATATAATAATATATATATATATAGTTAATATAATAATATATTAATATTAAGAGATTCACATATATTATTTTCAATTCATTTTATATAATATATTATGATTTTTTCATAATATATAATATATAAATATAATATAATATATATATTTATTATAATTAATAATATATTAATAATATATATATATTATATTATAATATAGTATATATATATAATATAATATATATATATATAATATATTACATATATATAATTAATTAATATATAAATATAATATATATATATATTAATATATTAATAAATCACTCACTTATGTGGATATTAAGCTCATATATATAATGATCGCTAAGTATTATTTATTAACTCATTTGTGGTGTTCAAGTACTACCTAAAGGTTTATTTTGTTGCTCTTGTTATTAAGTAGTCATATTACACATAGAACTGTATTTTTAAAACCACTTTTTTATGTTAATTAAAAAACATTAAAATTCTTAATGGTCGAAATGCGTTGTTCGTCGTTAATGACCCTGTATTTTCAGTGCCGAACCCGATCATAACCGATATATGGATATTGAAATCTCGTGTAATTGTACTATTTTCTCTTCTTTGTGGGTAATTTATCTGTTAGTTGGTTCATCTTTCCAATAAATTTTTTTGCGTGTGGGCGACTAGGTGAGGGTGATATTGCATATTTGTTTCTGAAATTTTTCCCTATTCTGTTAATCGCTTTCCTTTTCTTGGTTCCTCCGAACACCTTTCTCATATCTAATATTTTATCACAACACACAAAAAGCTTCTGTTAATTCTTTCTTTATTCTTATTGGTCTTGTACCGTATTATGTTTCTGCATGCTTGAGTACATATTTTAGTAAAATGGTTTTAATCATTTGGTGGCGTATCATTTGGTGTAGCTCTATGTGGTGTGAGTTCAGCAGGAATTTTTCCTGGTGTAATCGATTTCAATACCACAAAAGAGATTTCTACGACTGTGTGTATTAATGGTATTCCTATTCTGAGTTATAAGGCAGTTATGTGTATTTTTCCATATAGTTATTGTTTAAATTGTTGCAGGTATTTTTTGTAAAAAAAGGCAGTTTTTTTTTTTTACTAAGCTCATTTCATTTTGGGGGATTTTAAGACTTTTTTAATTAGAATCTATTATTGCTCTGCGAAATGATGTATTAGTTATTATATGGTTTTGGCTATTGGTGAGATTCTATACTTTATTGTTGGGTTAATGTTTATGTTGGTAATCAGTTACAAATATTTAAGAGCAATAGTATGTGTTATGTAGTATGTTGGATTAACTATAAGTGAATTTGTATCATAATTGTTTCTTTGCGTTTTTGCATACGCTTATGTAAAATTTATGCTGTATATGGGGATATATGAGTTTTGGTAAAGTGCGTATTTTTTAAGAAATTCTGGCCTTTCTTTGAATGTAAGTGTGCAGGAAAGCAAATTTTGAAAGCCCGTATGTAGAGTTTGGGACGAAATGAAAGATGGCTACCAATTGTTAGTTTATTTGTTAGTTTGTTAAGGTACCAGTGGATGTATGTGGGGTTGGAAGTGGGTTTCTATAAACGGGTGAACGAAGGTGTGTTTATTTGTGATCAGTAATTATAAGTATGTATGTCTTAAAAGGGTAGATGTGTTTATTATAAAAGTTTCCATTTATTGAATTTATATATATATATACAATAAGACTATTATTTTTATTAGAAAGTGTCTATAAAGATAATTTTGAATAAATTTTTAGAATAGTATATATATAATATATGTGCTGGGATTTGATTGGCGGCTTGGGACATGTCTGGGCAAAAATTGGTCATTAACATTATACTAAAGTACCTAATATTATTATTTAACAAGATTATTATTAAGAACGAGTGACGTTATTATTATTTTTCGTTTCAAATAGTAAATTATATTTCGTAAATATAATAAAGAAAATATAAAAGTCATATATTATTTAAAGCAAGATTATAGGTACATTAAGAACGATAAGTGGATCGTTTTAAATTTTTTGTTATATTTTTTTCTATACAGTTGTTCACATTTACTGCTTGGCAGTAGTTATTTTCCTATTAAAAACTAACGCATATTTGTTGTTGAGCAAAATAATTTAAAAAAATGGTTATACGTTATAACAAAAGATAACTTTTGTCTATTGTTGTATTCGATAACGGAATTACTCAAAAGGCCTCAGACGTATTTTTGAGCCTAGCTTTTAATTAAAACGTTATGCAACGATGTGGTGTTAGAAATTTTAGATAAAAGATTAATGTTAGAGTACGAACGAAAAAAATATCTAGGGCTTATGACTGGGGGCGTTTATGATGATTGTAAACTTATTTGGGTTTGTACCCAAATAATATATTAATCGAAATGCCTCTCTAGGATTGTTTTAAAAAATAAAATATTCTTTTATCGTATAATAATATTAACTATAATAATATAATAATTAATAAAAATAATATTAAAATAATAAAAAATTCACTAATTAGAATTACAAAATATAACGATTTAAGATATCAATATTCACTTCTTTAAATGAAAACTTAAAACATAATAATCCTGTATTACCCTTTTATGCCACTTAAAAAATTTAAGAATTTTTTACTAAGAGTTTAATAACAATGATTGACTCTCACAGAGATTTATCAATTTTCCTTTCTTAATTCTTGTTAAAAAATGAATATAACATAAGTAGAAACATAAT
>JABUQX010010906.1:17500-57500 GCA_015478945.1 Trachelipus rathkii
GGGTAGGTGTGGTTGGTTTTGACTTATCTGATTACTGCTTTAGGTATGTCAAAACATAACAATTTTTAGTAAAAATATGACTTGAATCAAACTAGACAGCATAGATCATAGAAGTTTGGGGGACATGCGTCAGGGTAAGTGGATTGAATTTACGTGATTTATTGCTTGGAGTATGTAAAAAATTGCAACTTTCTTTGTAAGTTATAAACATAAACAAGGCAATAAAAATAAAAATAATATCTATTTTTTTTATGACATGGTAACATGGATATTCTTGAAATTATTTTAGAACTTTCAAAAGGTGTATACACCGAAATTTCATCGTCTCTATTCAAAACGCAATAATCTAAAGCTTTTTGGGACACAGCCCCAACACATGAAGAGTGTAGTGAAATTCTTACTTCGTCCTGCACCAAAGATATATCCCTGAAGGGAGAGGGCGATATACCAAGTTTCATCGTTTCTAATATCAATATTATGGTTGGGGGGTTAGTCATCTCACCAATGGGGGATTGCACGTAACTTACCATCGTCACAACGAAGATACCTTATTTGAAAATTGTAATAACAGAGTTTCGCTCTTCTAACGTCAAGTATCAATGTTTGGGGGTTAGCTATCCCCCACATGGAGGGTTGCAGCGGTCAATGTAACCTCGTCTGTAGCGGAGGTTAACGTCAAAAAAATTCCCCCCCAAAAAAAAAAAAAACCGGGGGGGGGGGGAGGGGGTTTACCCCCCAAGTTTTTTTTGTGGGGAGAGAAAGAGATACCATGTAGAAACTCTGAACCTGGGCGTGGTGCTGAACGGTGCGATTCTCGGTGCGGTGCAAGTGTGGTACGGCCGCGGCATATATCTCCGTACGCGCTACGCTATAATAATATATATATACGTATGTATAGTATATAGCTATATATATACTATATATTATATGATATATCTGCCAAATATACTGAAATACTGATACTTATCATATAGTTATTATAATATATATATATATATAAATATATATATTATATATGAAACGGAGACGGAGCCGGAGTTGGAATCGGAGTCGGAAGTTGGAACAGGACCGGCCTTGCCGGGGATTCATATATGATTCGATAATATATTATTATATTATATATATTATATATACTATATATATATATATCATAATATATATATATAATATATATATATATACTATATATATATATATATATATTATTTATATATATGCATATATATTATTAATATATAATAATATATATTATATATATATATTAAGGAATGAGGGGGTTAGTGAATTAGCCGGATAGCCGGATATCAGATAGTGAATTAACGCGGATTATCCGGAGCGGCCGGATATCGGATAGTGAAATTAGCCGAGATAGCCGGATACCGATATCCGTTTATTCCGTAATGAGGTAACTGATGAAGCGACTGACTTAATTTTAATTGATTAAACCTGCTTTTATAATGAACATGTTAATACTACAGTCTTTTATAATGATTATCTTTAATAATATAAAGGGTTTTTGATATTTTAAAAATATTAAATAATTAGTTTGACATGACAAATGTCCGTTAAAAAATTTATATTTGATAAAATCGCGATTTTTTTTTTAACTGTTTAAATCTGATTATATTGGATTTGAATATATATTTTTTCAGTGTATACAGTTTGAGTATGTTAGCTTTAAACTAGCAAACTAAATTTGTTCCAACAATACAGTGCAATAGTGGTTAAATCGCTGGGCCTAACCTGGCCCGATTCATCCCCCCCCCATAAAAATTGACGATGGGGTGAATAGGGACACGATTGATATTCCTATTTGCGTCGCCACTCGATTCGAACATTTTTCATTTCGTATGCTAATTTAGATATATAGTAAAAAAAAATGGCATTTTTTAGGTAAAAATCTAAATAAAAATGAAATTTATATGGAAAATATTGAATTCAAAAAAGTGTCAAAATTTGTCCCACGAATAGGGTGAATATGGACTACAGCCAACTTTATATTACTATTTGATTTCATCTTAAAATCAATTATTGCATTACTTATTACTAATTTTTAAGATCATTTATATCCATTTCTATAATAAGTAAAAAATTAAAATATAAAATTGTAATTTATACATAAAAGAGGAATTTAAAAGATGGCCAATTCACCCCACAATGGTGGTCCGATTCACCCCCTCAAACTCAGTCTAAGTGAGCTTTATTTAAACTTTAATAAAACTATGCTTATTAGAACTTGACATTATTATTTTCCATATATTTTGAGCCTGACCTGCCCTACTATGACCTACTATAGGCCATTGATTTCAGTGAAAAAAAATCCATAAAAGTGTATTAGGAGGAAAAAGTGGGGAGACGAGTGTTATACCTATTAAGTGGCAAACGTCACCTACGCCCGACGACTATACCGGGACTATATATCATATATATAGTATACTATAATATAGGGGTATATATATATATAATATATTAGTAGTATAATTAATATTATATATATATAACTATGTATATAATATATATATATAATATACCTATATATATATTATATTATAGTACTAATATAATAATATATATATATATATATATATATGGAGGTAAAGCTGTAAGACGGACTACCGACCCTCTTTCAGATAAAAAATCTTTCTAAGTATCAAAAAAAATCTTCTAAGTTAGAAAAGTTAAAGTTAAGTTAGGTTTTTCTAATAAAATTAGTTTAGTGGCAAGGCTCTGGCTCAAATCTCCAGAAGCTGCACATAAAAGAATTTTCTAAAAAACTACTTTAACTTACTTTTCTGAAACTCTAGAAAAATTTTTTGATAACTTAGAAAATTTTTGGTCACAAAATGTGTGGGTTGCTGTCTACAGCTTAACCTATATATATTATATATATATATATATATATATAATTTATAATAATATATAATTATATTATATGATATTATAATATAATATAATATAGTTAATATATATATTAATATATATATATATTACATATATATATATAATAATACTATTTATATATACATCATAATATTTATAACTATGGCTCAGATCCTGCAGAGCTTATCAGGTGCCCCTGTATCTAAAAAAAAACACTATATTCTACATAAAAAAAACTTAATGATATTTTTTGAATTCAGCTTACACCTGTACATGCAAGAAACTAAAAATAAAATTAAAATATATTAAATGATCGTCAATACTCAAAAAATATTAAATCTTACTTTTTCAAACTTAATTTAGAATTAACACCCATAAAAAATAAACGTATTTCCTAATGTTATTTCAATATTTTAGGGGAAACTAAAAATAATGGCAAGAATTAAAATATTAAAAAATAAAAAGTAAAGTTAAATTAAAATTAAAAAATTAAAATATTGCACTATGTTTAGGTCTACAGGTCAAGGTCCAGGCGATCATCAGAAAAAAATTTACAATTCTCTAGAAACATACTCAATCTATCATACCAGAGTGTGTGGTGTGGTGCGCACCAGCGTGACGCGTATAGTTGCTTAAACATTTGAATAAGAAGAAATATTGGGAGACGTCTGACTTTGAAGCGAGAATAACATGAAACCTATTTATTATTATTATTACTTTTTTTTTATCCACTCCAGTGGAATTCTTCTTCAATTTCCTCCATTACAATGTGCGCTCGATTTCAAAAATGTATGGAGTTTCCACGCATAAGCTAAATCATAGTTGTTTTTACATCACATGCGGAAATAATCTGAGCCTGACGCTATATGATATATATTATATATACATATAGTTATATATATATATATCTATATATATATATATATATATACTATATATAGATATATTATTAATATATATATATTTATATATATAAGTAAGGAGATATAGCACACCTATATCTAGAGGGATTATAATATATATATATATATAATATAATCAGACGGTGGCAATTCCGCGTTTTAAGTCTGTATTCCGCAATTACGGACAATACCGAAAAATAAAATTGAGGATGGCAATCGACGCATCAACAATTGTAGAAAAATTATGTAATTCGGAGAGTTAGCGGTAATGCACCTATAACTCATTCCGCAGTTAGAGGACTGACCAAAAAAAAATTGTGGTATTCAGTTTGAATTTGCAAAATTTATAGTCGAACCAAATTTTTTACACGTTGGCCATCTTGTACGTTTAGATAGCATACAAACCCGAAAACAATCGTTTTTTTTTTTTTTTTTGTTTGTTTTTAAAAAAAATCATGTTTTAAAACAGGTTTCTTTTATTTCTGATAGTAAAATTATCAAGATATTTAAGTGAATCTATTGAGTGTTACTATTAATTGACCAATTCTGAATATCGATAATATTTAGTTTTCGATTGTCCTTATAACCGATATATATCGATATTGACATTTATCGTGAGACACTACTTTTTCTTAATAGCAGACGTATATTTATTTTCCAACATTGCATTTTATCAAGTTTTGTGCCCAGACATTTGCTCTGATTTTTATATTTTATCACTGAAGGCGGGTCAAATTTGAGAAACTAAATTTTCGTGTTTTTTTTTATTATAGGAAATTTCTGATGTAATGTGCGTGCGTATATATACTGGTAAATACAATGCTTAAACACGTTAAAATATGCAGTGGTAATTACTACTATTATTTAGTAATTACAATACTTTAAACGTGAGAATAAAACGTGGTTGGAATGACTTGCAATTCAATGTCCATGTAGATTATTAAGGAGTTTACAGTAACCACTTGATAAACTAAGTTTTAATAATGTTTATTAACATAACATTCTTTCAGGAAATATTCAAAATTACTTAAAATCAACAGTTTATTTAAAATAACGTGTCACCAACGCAAAAAATTTCAGATAAGATAGTATTGTACAGCTCAACATAAGTGAAGAGCAAATATATAACATTGGTACCCAACATCTAAAGATAAAATAATTAGTATAATATACTATATATATATAATTATATATTATATATATATTATATCATATATATATATATAATATATATATACTTATAATATATAATATCAGTACTAATTGTATAATATACAATTAATATATATATATAATATATGATAGATATATCATATCGTCACATCACTAATATATACTATATATATATAATATATAAATATATATATTATATATATATAGATTTTTCAAATATTTGGAATAATTTCCCCAAACGAGCGAAGAACTACTACGGGAAGTAATTAATCCCGGTATCCGGCCGGATAAACAATGATATCCGGCCGGATCCCGGATAGTCAAAAACTTGGCCGGATAGGCCGGAATACGATAGAATGCCGGATGATCCGCCTCATCCCAATATATATATGTATATATATATATATATATAATATATATAATATATAACTATATATATAATATATTATATATACTATATATAAACGCATTATATTAATACTATTAATATATATAGTATATATATATATATATAATATATATATATTTATATATATATATATATATATATATATAATTAATAACTATATATATATATAGATATATATGATATATACATACTATATATTACTATATATATTATACTATATATATATATATATATATCTATAATTAGTATAAATAGTATATAATATATAATATTATATAAAGATATATATTATATATATTACATTTTATTTTTTAAATTTATTTATTTACTTATTTATTTTTGTTTAAATAATAAAAATAAAATAAATAAATAAAAATTACTATCCCAGCAAATAAAGACTAATAAAACAGCGTCGTTAATAGTAACACATAAGCACCGTTATCAGGTGATCAAAACGCGCCGCCTGAATAACGGGCGCTGCAGATGACCCGTCGGGACCGATGGTGTTTACGAACCTAACGAATATCTATAATATATTCATATATATATCTTAAAATATTATAGTATATTATATATAGTATATTAATATATAATATATTAGTATTATATATATATATATCATTAATATATTAATAATATAATAGATATAATAGTATATACGATATTTATAGGCTCATCATGATATGAGTGAATGTAAATTTATAGTAATATAATATGTATAGATTTCCAATTGGCAATGTCCAGTGGGTTTGATACCAGTTGTTATGTCGCAGATTTTATAAATACCTTGTATATACTTGTGTATGTTTTTCCTACGTAAAACACCCGGCCCAGGACCCCCATAAGGATAGAAGCATGACATATGGCTGTCATCTATACATCGGCACGACAGGTGCCTGCCAGGAAAGACATACTTACTGAGCAGAGCCGCCACTGATGAGTGGAACAAGATGGCAAAGGAATGAAGGATTCTTACACATTTGCCTGATATACGTAGTTCATAAAGCGTGTCAACCACAATCAACGCGGAAGACGGTGTACCAGCAGTTATAAAACACACTAACTACCCCGCATAGACTCTATTTCTTGAAACAATACGATAGAACTACAATAGGGGAAAAACGCACCGAGAACACTTTGAGAGGCATAAGACGATCACGAGATTAAGTCGAACATGAACCAGTAATATCAAGGTAGGGCGGTAAAACGACTGACGTTTAACAGAAGAATCATACACTAGAAGTTCGGTCATTGCTGTATCGCTCATATATGAAGATGAGTTGGGCACAATGAGAAAATATGACAAATCGGGCCATCAAACAGTATCCATAAGGAGATGAGAATAAGACACAAGAGTAATATCTAAGACGCTATGCTCAAATGAGAAAGTTCATATTGGTAGAGCGGCTCTAACAGATCAATGAAGTAGAGCAAACCACTGCGCGCTAGCATTAAAAATACAACAGGAGCAGACCGTGGCCGGCTAATAGCAGACATGATGATCTATTAAGAATGCATAAGATGATAACTAAGACAGGTAGTGTTAGAAGATGCGTTTACGAGACGTCCACGAGCTTCTTAAGCGTAACGTAGATAAAGACTATGCGCGGATAAGAGAGAAGATTAGACGAATGCGCGATAAACAAGTTAGAAAACGACTTTGAAGTGTTTGAACCCTTTCAGATTTTACGATATACGGACGGGGATTATCGAAGGACTTTGAATCCAGAACCAACCAAAAAATAACCTTTATGTTGAGTAGAGCTGAAAAAGGACAAGTCAGTCTATTGACTCTAGCATACAAAGACGAACACTCCGAAACCATGAAAGACCTTTGAAGAGCGAGGAGATTCAAGTAGGAGCGGAATTGTGGAGAGAGAGAGAGACTAAGCTTTTAGTGCAATTCCGATTGTTTGGTAAGTGTCACGACCAGTTAATCTATATAACGATACTGTGCACCTAGAAGACTCTGGATTCAGGAAGAAGCTGATACGGACATGATTGGTTTTTAAAACTAGAAAATAAAAATGCTTTGAGTTTTAGATATTGTTTAGAATTATAAGTTAAATAAAAATGATTTGAGTTTTAGATATTGATTTCAAAATTATAAGTTAAATAAAAATTTGCGTTGAAGTCTAGATTTTTACATGTAAAATTTTCGAATAAAGACTAAATAAAAATGCTT
Source organism: Trachelipus rathkii (assembly GCA_015478945.1). Classification (NCBI taxonomy): domain Eukaryota; kingdom Metazoa; phylum Arthropoda; class Malacostraca; order Isopoda; family Trachelipodidae; genus Trachelipus; species Trachelipus rathkii. The sequence goes on from JABUQX010010906.1 coordinate 25,050, forward strand.
TTTGATGTTATTAGATAAAACTTGGTAGACGGCTTAGGAAATGAATGAACTGAGGTTCAATATAAATTGTTTTGCAGTTTTAGATAGTGGAGATACTAATTAAAATGATAGGTATAATAGAAGCAGATTATTTATTAGAAATTTGATAAAACGAAGAGAAGAGCGGAATTTTGGCGATAAAGACTACTTTCTGATTGAATTAATCAAGATTATTAGGATGGAATATTAAGAGAATTAATATAACTATAATTGTAAATTCATTACTATAATAGGCTACGGCCTAAAGCTGTAATTTTATGGATTCTGTAATGGAAGCACAAAATAACATCACTATTGCATTATGTAATTTTTCTTTGTTACAGGAATGAGTCGTATGTTAAGGAATAGAGGTCGACCTCGAAGAGTGAGATTGTCTTTGGAAGAAAGAATGGTTAATCGTAGGAGACAGTAGGCTGTTCGTCTAGCTGAAAACCCTGGTTAATGCCCCATTTCCCAACATAGGTTATGCTACCAAAAGGACTACTTTGGAGGCGTATTTTGGATTGAACAAATAACTTTATTAGAACGTAATTTCAAGAAGAAGAAATTATATACTTAAGGGGTTCATTTGAATGAAGGTGGAATAAGAATATAGAATTGTCATACAGCAAGCATAGCAAGCAAACCTATATTTAAACAAATATATAATATATAATAAACATAAACAATAATTTTAACATAAAATAAATAATACATAATACACAAATACATGAATCAAATGTATAAGAATATAAATGAAAATGCTATAGAAAGATAAATAAGAAAATATAAAATAAGTTTCCCCTTAAATGAAGTTTTCTTTGAGGGGGAATTCTAAGGTATGAATCTTTATATTTTGAAATAATAATTAACACAAATTCAAACTACAAAAATTATTTAAACACTATTTATTTATTTCTAATAATAATGCAATTGAATAAATATGAAACTGTGACTATCAAAAATGTCTGCAGACATTATCAGAACATCGATGGTAATACGAACTTAACGGTCACTTAGTGAATAGTTAGGCGTAGGATACGAGAGAAATCGCGGTTGAAACCTTGAAGTCAGAAAAAGGAAATTAGGCGCCTTTGTTTCGCACTAACGGGGTCTGTGAGGACTATGAAAATATAAACACGAGAATACAATTCAAACACAAATATTTTGAAATGTAAAATGGCTAACACTACTCAAATACTGTTAAACGAACACACCCATGTACTTTACAAAAGATGGTAAGAAATAATGCGGGACACTGTCAATATTGTTTTTAAAACACACTCGATGAATTATAGCAAAAACATAGGATTAGTTGGCGAACAATTCAGCACTGGAAGGAGTCACAAATAAAACCCTTTTAGTATAATTATCACGAGCGGTTTGACATAAACGTTGGAAGCTTCAATAAATGGCGATCTAAGAAAGGAGAGAGGAAGACAGACATTGTAACGTTGGCGACAGTCTAGCGAAATGCGCGGTGAATACTTCAGAGCGGAAGGGAGAGAGAGGAGAAGAGAGAGAGAGAGAGTAATCAACCGGAGCAGTTAAGTGCAATACTTTCACGGAATCTCAGACAAAAACATATACTTCAGGGTGTGACTAATGATATCCTAGTGGACAGACGCAAGTACTTACAAATAGGAGACGATGTGGTCACGACATTCGCGGAGTAGGTATTAAACGGAGATGAATACGGGTACGGGGAGGACGAGAGTAGAGAAATGTGAGGAGATACGAGAGTAAGAGAAGCGAGGTGTAGATGAGAGAGAGAGAGATGAGAAGAGAGAGAGAGAAGGAGAGAGAGAAGTATTTGAGAACATAATATAAATAAGAAAGACTACATGAATAAAATATAAAATAAGAAGAGGAGAGTAGGTGTAGAAGGCGTGGATGAACGGGAAGAATGAACGCCAAAAGGAGGGAGTCAGTCAGTTGAAAACGTAGGTTCAAAAACTGGAAGCCAATCCAACAACGGACATATCTCGACACCTTCTGTCAAGCGGTAATAAACGACAACTAAATAAAAGTATGTGACTTTAATTGCTAAAAATGAGTCGGCGAGCTGAGCCAAAAGTGAAGTGGAGCGGCCAGAGCCAGAATTGTGAGCAAGCAGTCGAAGCTGTAAGACGAAGTACAACCGGAGTGAAGGATGATTAAGCCGGAGAAGTGATTGGAAGAGCCGGACGCTTCCAACGGGAAAGATGAAAGGACGAAGTGGAAAGGGAAAGAAGATGGCATAGTTGAAAGGAAAAGAGAAAAAAGCCTGAAAAAGGGTAATCACGAAAGCTCGAAGATACAGCCGCTAAAATACACCATGTCTTGGCGACTTTTACAATGATAGGCATTAGTGCTTAAACAGAAATACAGGGGTTCCTTCTTCCTAACTACAAACAATCTGTGGTCACACTCTACCTATGTATAACTTACCATTGTAAAGCAGTGGGTTGAGTCCATTCAGAGAGTCGAAGTTTCGATGATATTTTGCAGGACTTCACCGTCCTACCAGGTGTCATTATGAAACACAATATTCAATATTGTGAAAGTAGACAAAATAATTCTAAATAAACCGACAGGGAGCAAATGTAGCAAATCTGCCTCAGCTGCTAAGCTATAACTAAAAAATAAACTAAAATTAAGATAAGGAAGGCTGTCAAGTCTAAAATATTAAAAAATACGTAGAGTAATGAAAAACCCGAAAAAAAACATTAAAAAAATATTACAAGTGGTGGGTGTAGAGTAATTCTTCAGCTTACAAAATCTGCTGCTTATTTTTGGGCAGGATGCCCGAGATATAATGGAATAGATGGTTGAAATGAGGCTGAACAAGTAGACCGAAAGATAAATGCATAAAAAGATTATCTGTAGATGAAAAAATAGTGGTAAGACTATATACGTAGAATTGCTTAAAAAAGTATATATATATATCCGGAGAAATTGCGTTCGAGGGAATCTGAGTATCCAGACACGTCTTGGAGGGCTTCGTGTAGGCCAGAAGCTTGAAAAGTATCAGAAGGCAGTTCTTTCACGGAGGGGACACCAGAATGAAGGGGTTCATTGATGAAAGGTGGAATTCAGACTAAGAATTGTCATCAGTGTTCAGCATAAGCAAGCAAACTATCTTAACAAATATATAATTTATATAATGAAAATAACAATAATATTTCTTAAAAATAAGATAATACAATAATCAAAATTGGTGCGTGCAAATGCAAAAAGTGAATATAAATAATGAGTTGAAGCCACAACTTAAAAATCAGAAAATAGAAATGTTATACATTTAAGATGAAACGATGACGATGAGTGCCGACAAAAAGGAAGGGTATATATAGTTTGAAATAATAAATTCTAAAAATAATTTAGGGCTCAAATTAATTAACACTTGATTCACAGTTTATAAGCATGCAATTAATAAATGAAACTGACTACAAAACTATGAAAAATAATGAAAAACGAGAGATAATTCAATAACAATATTTTGACACAGTAAAATGTAAACATGGCTTAACTACCTACTCAATATACTGTTAAAAGAACATAACCAATGTACTTATCAAATAGATGGTAAGCAAAATAATGCGGCCAAATTCATGAGTCATATTGTTTTTAAAACACATTCGATGAATGTATAGCAAAACATAAGGATAGTTGGCAGAACAATTCAGCACACTGGAAGAGTCACAGATAATAAAATCCTTTTAGTATAAAATACGAGCGTTGAAAATAACGTTGTAGCTTCAAAATGGCGACAAGAAAGAGAGAGGGAGACGAACGTGGCGACATCTAGACGAATGCGCGGATTCGAAACTTAACATGAGAGGAAGGGGAGATGAGAAAGAGAGAGAGAGAGAGGGAGAGAGAGAGAGACGAGAGAGAAGGAGAGAGAGAGAGAGAGGAGAGAGCAGAGAGAGAGAGACAAGAGAGAAGAGAGAGAGAGACGAGAGAGATGCGAGAGAGAGAGAGAGACGAGAAGAGAGGAGGAGAGGAGAGAGAGAGAGAGAGAGAGAGTTAGTGAAAAAAATATGACAAATGAAAGAATAAAAAATGGAATAAATATAAAATAAAAGACCTACATAGCATACAGTAATATTGCTTATTATTATTATTTAAATTGATATTAAACAAAGAAATTCAGATAAAACTTCGATGAGATTAGTGGGTACCTACAGGTGGCACCGAGTTAAACACTAAAACAACTAAAGGTTGTAACTATAGGTCGAAATTACAAAAGATGAGGGGGTCGCAGTACACGCCCTTTGTCAAGTAGCCTTTGTACGGCGTACAAAGGACGTGGGCACGTACCTCACTTTGACAGATACAATACGCAATGATTACGGAAGCATAAATGGAATATGGATAAACAACCTAGACTTGCAATATCTCCATGAAGCCAACATCAACTGAATACCTTTAGCCAAGTTTTGCAATATGTAGAAATACATACATTTTACTGATAACCAGTAGGAATAGGTATGCTCAGTCTCAACTCCTTTGGCCAATATGAACCGCATCTGAATCTGTATACCTTACAAGGACAGAGCAGCAAAAACGAAGAGAACAAAATAAAATTTAAAAGAAGGAGATTTACGAGAAGAAAATTATAACACACACCTTGTATATTCTAGTGACAGAAAAGTCAGTAACTGAACGTCATTTCATTGTAGATGCGTTGCGACTGCTGCGCTTAAATTATAACCATTTTTGGAAATTGATTCTCGACAAGTCAATTAGTAATCTAACTCCATAAGCAAATATAGCCTCAAGGGATAATCTATATCGGAGGAATAATGCTCATCAGTAGAACATGGCGGTTTTAAACGGATCACCGTAAACAGACTAGCGTTAGATTGAATATAGCCGAGGCCGGAATTGGCTAAGAGTCTAATGACTGAGGTGTGCGAAGTAAGATATTTGTGCCTGCCTTGGCAGATTTGCAACAACGACAGGTACAAGGCTGGTGATCATGTTCCTTGGAGAAATGCAGAAGGGAAAGGTAAGGATAGTAGTGAATATGGCAGAAACGGGAGACATAAAAGTTTAGTGGAAAGAATTCTTAAAAGCAAAAGAATCAAGTTCTTGAGACGGAGGAATAATTCTGCAGTGAGAACGTAGGAAGAGGAGTACCATGAGAACGTCCGTTCTACTAGTCCCGAGATAGTAAGGTGTGGTTAAAGGTGGCGGAACTTAGCGCGGCGACCGATTGAGGTAGGGAGGTGTTCGAAGGGACATCTATCCCACCCAGTAAAGTTATTAAGAAGCCCGAAGAAAAATAAAGTAAATATAGTCTATTTTTGTAAATAAAAGAATTTGGGGTTGTGAAAAAGGATGAAAATGCGTGGGGTAAGAGATAAAAAAGATATACATGTAAAAATATGGGATTGACAATAGGCATTAAATCTGTATATAAAAATTTAATTTGTTAAGCTGCTATGATGTGGTATTTAGCATTAAAAAAGCAATTAAAACTATATTTTGGTTAGGTTTGTGTTTGTAAGCCTAAGCTTATGTAAATATATTTTGTTTAGGTATGTGTTTGTGTTTGTAAGCCTAAGCTTATGTAAACATATTTTTAAGTTAAATTAGGTCTGTGTATGTACTTTAAATCTAGTGTATGAATCGATATGTCTATGTAGAGGTATCCATGTATGTGTGTGTTGCGCGTGCTTATTGACGTGTGTGTATGGGTGTATATTATGTAAATAGATTAATAAAATTATTAAGTGAAAAATTTTATATGATAAGGGTAAATGAAAGGTTTGGAGCGAATGAAATGAAAAAACAAATGGAGAAATCGTCAAAAAACGAAAAAATTAAGTAATAAAAAGGAATATTAGTTACGGAAATAAATGCGAGAGAGAATGCGCAAAAAATTTATAACAAGGATACATGTGTTACAATTTAATATATGTTCGTATAACATGGCATATATAGCGCCTTGTTTCAAAGAAGTCAGCATTATCATTTGATTAAAATAATTTGTGAGACAAGGTCTGTACAGAATCGAAAAAATGTAAATGTTGATGTTTTGCTGATATGTGTAGCAACGTTTAGCACACCCCGAAAATCTACTTGAAAGTTATCGTCATAGGTTAGAATTGTCACCAGCTACCGTTTTGAGGGCTGCAAAGAGGTTATAATTCATCCCTACTGCTTGGTGTACTCCATAAACCAAATGAACCGGACTATGTAAAACGTTTATAGTACTGTTGTTAGTTTCGTTCCTTTGTTGATGCAAGCAATTGAAATCATTGTATATTTCAGTGATGAGGGAGGGCTTCACTTCCATGGTTTTTATGTGAATGGTCAAAGCAGTTGAATATGGATGAGTGAAAATTCTCACATTAGTGATTTTAGAGTATCCTGCACCTTCTCTTGCTCCGACCATATGTCCTGTCTTTTCAAAAATCTCGGACTCCGACCGGATATCGGTTCAAAAATTAGGACTCGGCCCGGATCTTTCTATAAGGAAATGAACTTTTTCTTTAAATTTGGTATAATTAGCTTTATACAGAATAATCAATTTATTAGCTTTGGAGATATTTACCTTTCATTTCGTATATAATTATAAGAAATAGTTGCATATACATACCTTCATTGCCGTTTACCGTTGCCCAGCGGGCGCGGGGCTTCAGACTTGGGGTTCGATACCTCATCCGGATCCTAGGTAGCAATTACCTAGAGAAGTTCCCCTCCTAGACGTGAACTTTATATTAAAAAAAATGTAGTGGATGAATAATTGTGAGATTTTTCTTTATTTTTACTGAAAGATTTTAATAAGTATTGTAGATCTTTTATAGACTATTTAAAATGCATCTGAAATTGAAATTTATGCAGCTTTGTATTTATAAATTTCCTTGCAGTAATGCGTGTGGTGTGACGAAAGGCGTAAGTGAGAGAGAAGAAATGAGAATGTATTAAGGTGGTTTGGTCATGAAAGGATGGATGAGTTTCAGTTGGTTAAGCGTATGCATAGTGGTGAGTGTGTTGGGAATTGATCGGATAGGAGACCAAAGAAATAGTGAATTGAGGGTCAGTTGAAGAGTGTCTGAAGAAAAAGAATGTTTATTTAGCATATGTGAGAAGACTGATGCATAATAGGAATGGTTTTGGTTTTGTGATGGTGTATGGTTGTGGGCGTGCCCCAGGGAATGAACCACATTGACGAGATACCACAGTGGGCAACTGTCACGATGTTGTGAAGCTTCAGGGAGGATTTTGGCCCTGACGGTCTCGCACTTGGGGGATATGAGGGGAACCTTTCTTCTTAGACTCTGGTCATGGTCTACTTAACTAGTATGCTTCTGATGCATGTTTGCATACCCCATCCCCAATTCTGGGGAACCAAGGGGCACTGATATATATATATATATATATATATATATATATATATATATATATATATATATATATATATATATATATATATATATATATATATATATATATATATATATATATATATATATATATATATATATCATAATATGTAGTTCTTTCGTGGCCATAATGGAAACGATAATTTGCAAATGAGGAGTCCAGGTAAATAGCACAAAAACTTGCTGCCTTATTGCAATTAATTTCCTCTTTATTAGTAAGGGAGGGATGTATTTTCATCTCTATAGAGGTGATGGTGTTTTATTTGAAAGTGTCAAGAGTGGAAAGTATGAAAATATATAGTAAATTATGTTTACAACAAGTAAATCAAAATTGCTTTATAAGTAGATACTCAATAAGAAAATTTGCCAACTTAGTTAAAAAATAATAATAGATTTAAAATAAGCTTTCATCATAACTTTATAGGTGCTAGCGTTTTTTCCTTATAGAGAATATATATAAAATATACCGTTGAATGAAATACATTTCTCATTTTTTTCCGGGAGGGGGGGAGGGTCCCAATAGGTACGGTTAGCGCTATCAGTATCAGAGTCTAACCTACTGTATAAGTTAAACCTGTTTTAGAGTTGTTGAAATTAGAAGTTTTGTTTGTAGACGAAAAAACCTTGTTCTGTCCATGATAGCATGCTTAGTTTCCTGTTCGAGATTTAATTATATTTTATGAAATGGATTAGTTTCAATAATGAGCATGTGTTTAGGTTAGATAACTTGGCACTGACATAGATAACCCGTAGCATGGAAATGATATATTCCGCAAGGTCAATTGCTCATTCATAATTTAGCTTATTTTAGATTTATTACCACAGTCATTCCTTGTTAAGTTGCGTGCCACTAAAATGTTTCTTCACTCCTGCATTGGTTTTATTCTAATCAATTTTACTTAAATTTTGAATTAAAAAAAATGTTTTGTTTTGTTAATATCATAAAAGCAGAAAAATTCGTTGTAATATTTATTCATTTTATTTTAGTTACTAATTCCGGCGCCTGAAATCAATAATCACTAATAAGTTATATATATATATATATATATATATATATATATATATATATATATATAATTTATATATAATAATATATTTTAGTATATAATATAATATATATATATATATTATATATTATATATATATATATATATATATATATATATATATAATATATATATATATATATATATATATATATATATATTATAATATATGATCCCTTAACTAACTAAAATAATGCAAACAAAAAAAAAAATTACTTGGTAACTTTCAAATTTGAGAAATTAAGGATTTTTTTTTACTTGAATTCACATGAAATTTGTTTAATACTAAATATTTAATAAATAATTAATACTTAATTTTATTTTCATTTCAGTCTCCTGAACCAGAGTCGACCATTCAGCCTGAGGCAAGCGAAAGTTTTGAGCAGACTGTGGCAAGGTTTGACCTTCAATTTACAGGGATGCTGGTCACTCTTGTTGATAAAATTTCTGATATGGGTAGAGAAAATTACAATGACGCTCTTATACATATTCTTTACAGGTAAGTTTTCTGCAATTACAGAATAGAATATTCAGAATCAAGTGGCTTTTTTTAAAAAATATTTTATTATTAGAGTCTTCAATCTCTTAAGATTAGTATATGTATTTAAAGTTTATATTTAGTAAATTTCTATACTATCTTTTTAATGATAACCTTTTCTATGGATCATTTTTCATAACCCCAAGAAAGGATGTTTGTTGATCTAGTATAAAAATATAAAGTTTATTGTTAATTTTATAGGGATGGACGAGGCCTCTGTCTAAGCAAAGAAAGATAGAACTTTTAATCCCAAATTGTCTTGGGCTTGTGGTGTGTTAGGTTTTGCCGGAGCATTTATTTACAGTTCAGTACTGAACGGTTCGTCCATTTCATTCTCCACGGACACAATGTGTATTTTCCAAGTACTTTTGACCCTGCACAAGGTGTGCTTACAGGCAAGATTAATAAAACACTTCGTTTCTCTTCATCACACAAAATGCACCTTGCAAATCTTCACACTTTCTTTTATTTTCACTCTGAGTGATTTCAATGTTTCCTAAAGGCAATATCTCTCTCTCTCTCTCTCTCTCTCTCTCTCTCAGAGAAAAGAAACCTATAATGGATAATAAAAGGTTTAAAAATGGAAAGTAAAATTTGGAAGTTAATCTTCCACTAATTACCTATATATAAGAGGTAGATCTCCTACTTCAGAAATATTAATGTATATAACTTATAATAATATCTAATAATTGTTAGAATATATATATATATAGCTTTTTCAAAAAAAGTATTATATATGGGAACTAATTATCATTGGTTTTAATAATTTAAGCTGAGTTTGTCAAGAGTTGTACCAAAAAAGTATAAAGCTTGGTCTGTTGGTGGAACGAAGGATTGGTGTAAATAGCAAATAATAAATAATTTAAATAATACAGAAAATGTATAGATTATATTACAGCCTAAATTTATTTACAAAATAAAATAAATTATCCAGAGAGTACCAAGCTTAAAAATCTAGATATGAGGTAAAGTTGGTAAAACAATCATTTAAAACATCATTATGTTCTTAAAAGTATTACACGATCGTACAATACCTTGTCCAATGTCATGGGACATATATATAAATAAGTAAGATATATGTTTATTTCTGAAAACAATAATAAAATTTATAACACATTATTAACTTTATAATATCACTATATAATATTAGTAATAACTACTGATATAAATGATATGACACCTGCTTATATAAATATATTTATAACTAACTGAATCATATAATGTGAAGTTGCTAATGAACTGGCCATTTCCAATATTTGCCAGAACTAAAGTATATTTAACTTTCTATTAGATAGATGACCATGTTGTGTTTCATATAGGTCTGAAAGAAGAATTTACATTTTTAAACTTTGAAGTCCCATAGCTATATATTAATTATAACTAAGTAAACTCACCTGTATTAACATCTGAACAAATCAAAATTTTCTTCATATCCAAATTTAATAATGATAACACTTCTTCCTGGGAGTAGGATCTAAATGGTTTTTCTATCCTTTTCTCTCAATAAACAGCATCCATTATTAACAGAATCACATCAATAGAGACCATTTCATTTGAACAGTTTCATTTAATGCATATATGGCAACAGGTAGTTAATTCCGGAAGAATTAGCAAATTATACATTGCTGGTACTTATAGTATCATTTCTTATAACCAGTAGTCAAAACTAGCATCACTCTGTATCAACATCCTAGATTAGATAAATCAATCTCTATTAAATCAGATGCATAAATTAATTATGGAAAATAATTGTATTTACAAGACATTATATTCTATGTTAAAGAGAACATAATGTACTTTCACCTTACCAGAGTGGTTTTAGGGAATGTAAATTTTATATTTCTTTGATACTGCAGATAATATACTCACATAATTAATCTTTAATATATTTTTTAGATAAATGCAGTTAAATATCTCAAGAATGCATTATATAAAAATATTAGTAGATATATGGGTGGCAGTTTTTACTAGGATATTATATAGTATAAAGGTCATATAATGAATCGGTTTGGTATAATATCCTATTGGATGGACTTATTTAATAACGTTATAACTATATATTAAAATTATTTGGGACTAGAGAAGGAAATAGTATGTACATATAGAATATTTTAAATAATTCATAAACTATATTTTTAATTGCAAAATCTATATATAAAAAGTGATTCATTAATTGCAAAATAGGTATAAAATACATATATATATATCATACGAATTACTTGTAAATTATTTCAATTAATTTAGGTTCATAATTGTTTTAACCTTATGAACAGGGAGTTTTTTTTTTGTATTAATAGTATCCATGCTTTATTTCCCCTGATGTATAACAAATGATATTATATTCAAAATATGTTAGGGATATCATAGTAAGTAACTATAGTATAAATCTACATCATATTTCTATATATATGGCAGATTGAAATTGTGCATTATGTGGGTTTCGAGAGAATCCATGAATTTTATAAACAGCTACATTGATTATAGTAATGCAATAGGATGCCCTTTCGGAGAAGCTTTCTCAATGGTCTGAGGATGATATAGGGGTTATAAATTTTTGATTCTAACTGATAATAAACAATAAATTAAATATAAAAAGTCATTTATATTATATATACTATTATTATTATATCATGAGAATGAACTCATTCAGTATTTCCCATTTATAAATTTTACTCAGAACATTAATGAATAATACTTATTACAATATATATATATATTACACATGCTCACATAATGTATTCATTTATAGGGATCTAGATCTTTGATAAAGTAATAATTAACAATGGAAGTGTCATGTCAAATGACTTATGTTGGACCATATAGAGTGAATGAAAAGGTCCTTATTTACAGTATATTTAAGAATATTTAATTAGTAAGTAATGGTTAGTATATATAGGTGTTGACGAGTATTATATATTATTTTATAAGTTAATACTCTATAAGTATAATTACGTCATAAGAGCTAAAATAAGATATAAGGGTTGTTAATTTTCAATTACGTACCTGCTTTATATCAGTAAATGAGTAATTCCTTGGAAATATTAGATATATGCGACTATCATATATTCAGTGTATTAAAGTACTTAGCAGTGGGGGCATAAAATGTTACCAGAGTGTGATTTTTTGGATAGACGTTTCCGCATAGCTCTACATATCATGCTCATAATTATAAAATACCTTAATATATATATAGTACGTTATAAAAATAAAATTATTTATAGTAATAGATATATAAATAATCTATATATGGGTATAGATAGGAATTATGTAAGCTTTGATACCCAGTGAGTAAATTTTAGTAAAGATTACTATGATATATATCAATATTGGAGTATTTTATTAAAAAACATAGAACCTTATCAGTTACCTATTATAGTGTTTAGGATATAGGATTGAAGATGCTTCCTGGCTTGAGTAATCATATAATACTATTATAATCTTCCATTCAGAAGTTGGCACAGTTTTCTCTGCTGCATGATGATACTTGTAACTTGTGCAATATTATTAGACTGTTATGATTAATACTTTTATATACAACTTTAATGAAATAATGTAAACATACATACCTCAATAGAGGTATATAGTTTACGAATATTATAATCTATTTTTGGATTTATGGAAAGTATAAGCTCTCTTCATTATCTACTAGTTACATTAAAACTATATAATATAATTCAGTTTACAGATGGCCTCCAGTAAAGATTGATAATGTTGTATAGGAATATGTGCTATTCTGTATAAGTGAATATACATGTTGCATTCGTGTAAAATCTAGTTGCCCATTCTATATTATCTATTAGATATATAGTGTTCAGTAGTATAATACAATGCTAGATGAGAAATATAATGGATATATAATATATTAGATATCCCTTTTAGACCAAGATCAGCATTATTTCGCTTATCTTTACTGATTCTTCATTCAGTCTTTTTTACAGGCTGTCTTATTTTATAGATAAAAATAATAAAAAAACAAATTTTAATTTTTACGAATATCAGTCAAACTAATATTATAATTATATTTATATATAAGATCAAGAATCTATTTGTGAGCACATGATGATTGCGCAGGGGTGTTTATATAATATTGTGATATTCTCAGTAAGGCGTCAATGTGGTCAATTTAATCCAACGCTAAACTCAATAGATTAAGAGTGAGATATAGGCGGGCCAAAGAATCTTGACTCTGTATCTTTGGACTGCCGTTAAGAATTATATAGATAGGCATTTTCTATATATAATAATTCTATATAATGTAATATATATAGTAGTTTAATCGAATATGCATAGTATCAATATTATTAGGCAGTAGGCCTCAGTAATGGAACAGGTGTAGTAGTATATGATGGTCTCCCAGCATATATCAATCCATTGATCAGACGTATGGAGTTTTATAACATACAAGTTAAAGAGAAGGGATCAAGTGGTCTGTTGATACTAGTTACAGTGAATTATTATGACCTTGGAGCACCTTATATGATAGAATCTACAATATATTTGCAAAATCATCTTAAAATTTGTGTATCATCATTTATGTATATCCTTTACCAACTTCTGCCATATATTATATAAATGACTTGCTACCATTATGTTAAGAACTGACATAATATGAGCATATTTATGAGCTGAAGTGTCAAGAATTTGTAGGTATATACATAGATTAGATATAAATATATACTTACTACTTAGCTTTGTTTCTCTGTGAAATATATATTCTTCATATTTTTTTGAGTATGAGTGTCAAGTATTCTCCACTATATAAAAGTGCAGTGCTGTGATTTTGTTTTTGATACATGTAGAATTTTATTTTATAATTATAATTTATTCCTCTTTTATCTTGTGAAAGTTGAATAAATTTAAAATAATTTTGCTCTCACGTGCTCAATTATCTTATGTATGAATGAGGAGCCATAGAAATTCATATAATCAATAGTCTTAAATACTCATGACTATTAGACTGAATATAAGAAAATAGAATATTTCCGCTATGATAGCACGTGTTATTCGCTATGTGTATTTGCCTAGTGAACGAGCTAAAATCCTAAAGTGACTATTTATTATTGTTATTTTTTCGTAATTTTTCCCCTTTGTTCATTCCATTTATCGTTTTGCCGCCAGGTGAAGATAATTTTAAAGTTTTTGTGTTTATTTCTCATCGTACTCTGTTTTCTTAAGTTCGCTGGCTGGCCGTATGGCCTAATGATCACCTTATATCTGTTTTTATTCACCCTCACTATCTTCAGGATGGATGACACCCCTCATTATACTCTCTCAAATAGGATTGAGGTATAAGTTGTTGGGAGAGTGTGTCATTCAGGGGCTTCGTTGATGTAGTGTGGGGGGATGGCCAAGATAACTAGGATAGGGCCAAAGCGAGCGGGTGAGGTAGTCAGTGTGTTGCGACGTCAGACGTCGTTCATGGGTCAGTGTTTGCCTGATGGAGCTGTTGTGTCAATACATTTGACTTCGCAAGCTGTACTAATCCCTAAGAAGAGGTGGAGCGCCGCTGTGTGGCAGGAAGATGTGATATTGGAGGTAGATGTACGGTAAGGTAAGTACTTATATAATAGCTGTCCATTACTGAATTAGTTTTGGTTTCCTCTCATGAGTAGCAATCATAATTATATTGTGCAGAGTAGGGATAGATTGCCTGTACTTTATATCAATAAATACTCTAAGAGCTTAATACTGCTCTAAAATTGGAATGACTCCCCTTTTGGCGGAACGATTGCTATTGATGGGCACTTTATGCCGTATTATCATTGGGTAGTAGGGGTAAGCTTGAGTGGTATGTTACGTTTCTCTCGATTCCTTCCTATGATAGACTTGCGGTGTCCTAGCTTGCTAACATAGTAACCTTGGGGACTTTCCCTGTTATATGCTGGGTCCCTCGTAGCTTTCTACTGATAATATTAACTTTATTATTATATAACCCTTCTATTTCTCTATGGGAAAATAGAGGCCTGATTAAGAGAAGAAGGTGTATATGATTTTGTTTATGTTCTGTATATCATGTCCATATATTCGGGTTAGAGGAGTATGACCTTATTGATAGACGTCAGCAGTTTTGACTTAGTGAAGTGTCGCCTAGAGGATAGGCTGCTCAATTTCTCTCAGGGAGTTGTGGTTTCTCGGAGCTTCTTTTTCTCTCGGGGCGCAAGACGGTTATAATCTAAGATACGCACGCGGGTACCTGAAAGTACCAAAGGGCCTGTAATGGCCTTACTAGAGTCGGGAGTCTGCTGTACTGTGACTTCGTTGTAGGTACGTCGTATCCGATGGGTAGGGGCATCTCATCAGTCCTCGCTTGCTCTCGCCGCATGTGACGTCTGGCGGAATTCGCTCTTACCACGTGGTCGGCTAGAGGTGACGCGGGGTTCATCTCTCCGACCATCCCGGTCTCGCGCGAGGTATTATTCACTGGTAAAAACCTCCTTCCCTAGCTGGTTCGGAGACTCTCTCCGTTCCCTGCGAGTACCGGACCTCTGTTAGACCCTAAACACGACAAGGAGTAAGTGTACTAATGATCCATTAACTCTCTTACTTGTTATTTTTGTAAGGGGCCCCATCGCCCTAATTCTAAATCCTGTTAACTATCTGGCTTAAAAAGCAGGGATGGCTTTTTGGTGATTTTTTGCTTTATATAATTTTAAAAAATCAATTGTTGATTTTTAATGTGATGTAAATTGTGTATTTATCTCTCTATCCTGATAGATTCTGCGCAGTATTCGTACTGAACGCGTTCACGGACACGAATACTATTACCATGTGTAAACGTTGGCAGTGTTTGGCGATGTTACGAATAATACACTCGTACAAACAGTTCTATAGATAATGTGATCATATTGAGAGAACTAGAATTCCAATACTAAATTTAGTTTTTTTTTTAAAGCATAAGTCAAAGTAAGACAGCACTCAGACATATAAAAATGCAATGGCATGATTTCAGAAGTCACTCACCTATAACTCTCTCTCTGGCACGTCAGTTCCTTATGTCTGGTGCGTAACATTGGTCTGAATTGGAGGCCTCTGATCTTATATTACATAGGTAGTTGCGGTGTGTAGTATTTTCCATCACCATGTTATAACTACTATTTTTATTATATCCTATTGCTGGGTCGTCAATGGTTATCTCATGTGGCCTATACCTCATTCAATTATCCTTCTCCAGGTCGTCAGTACCGCCGACCGGTGGCTATATAGCAGTTCTCCCTCAACGGGGGGCCCTACCTACTAACTACTCTGGTATTCGTTATCTCACTGGGCCTTATGTATATACTCATCTTTCCTACCTGCAATTCCCACAGTGTTCCCTCTGGTTACCTTGAAGTTTCTAGGGATAACTCCTAAATGATGTGGTTCTCGTATATTGAGGAAGTCATCTACTTCATTGGTGCCGATGTTCCGACGCATCACCTTTTCGTCAAACACACCTTTGAAAAATTTTGTCGGCTATAACGGGCTTCCAGAAAGAGATGTCTAGAGAGATAGATAATGTTGATTCTTGGTATAGTTTTTGGGAGCATATAACTTGTGCGTTACACTCTCTCTCGCGCCTTAGAGAGATAGCAGCCTTGATTGTTCTATCATATTTCTTGCCGTTCTCTATTCAGCGCTGCATATGGTGTAGAATTTCGTGGCTACTTTCTCACCTAAAAATAGCTCAGGCTGGCTCTCTAGGTATGTATTATTATTTTCCTCAGTTTAGCAGACATACATGCGATTCGATCTCATGTCCTTGGTGCATTACTCCTTCATCATCTGATTCATATTTCTGGCCCCTTGTCTCTACGTTTTACTTAGCACAGAATATGCGACATCTGAGTTCTGGCAGTATCTTTTGCTGTGGCGCTAGAGACATCAAAAGCCTGGGTGAATCTTTTGTTGTGGTGCTAAGACATACAAGACTCGGGTTAAATCATTTGCTATGACAAAATTGACATATAAGTTATTTATACACCGCATTTTTACAGACATGTTTAACATAAAGACGCATACTTCAAACTAATCTAATATCATTTCAGCATTAAGTTTTATTTATTAACTGCCATGTTGCATAGTTTATATATTATTCCATATATTGCCAGAAAATTTTTTTGTTTTTTTCCCAAAACTACAATGGGGGGGCCCGAAAAGACATACGGATCGGCCTATATGTAGTAGCTTGGTTTATAGTGATTATTTTCACATATGGGTGTTTCTGTTGAGTATGGTGAAATCTAGGTAAGGGGGGTCTTAGCTGACATATAGTAACTACTTCTATTTTCTAAGTGTATTAGGTTGTGGTGCGAGTGGGCTCTTCTACTATATGATTATGTGATTATATTAGTTTCTATATACTTAAAAATTATAAGGTATTTCAGGCAGCCTATATATATATAGCGCATCGTACCTATTATAAATATCCTACATCAGTTATAATATATTTTCCAATTATAGATTATTTATTTCCCTTTTGTCCAGACTTGTAGGAGCAAAGTTGGCACTATAAAACAAGAACTTCTTCTACTCAAAGACTAGGTGCGAATGTTACCGGGACGCCTCACGTAAACAAGTGAGGAAGCGATCAACCGCATTCATTTTCAGCTATAGTGACCGGTGAACTACTCCACAGGGAAAAGCGACCACGCCTTAACCGTTTTAACACTTACAATAGCATAAAGACAAGGTACCATAAATATACCTATATATATATAACTAATGACAATGTAATAATACTATCTAACAGTGTATGTATTTGTGTTAATTACTAGAGCTTCCTATTGAAATATAAATTATCTATAAATAGATTAAAAATTTCTAAATATATGGTAAGAAAATAATATAAATTGGTTGGTTCATTGCAGTGATGAGAACTATAAAGTTTCTAAAACAATACTGGAAAAGTATTTATTTATGTAATCTACATGCCCTGAAGGGTGTTGCATTTGGGTTATGACCCCTTTACATGAGGATATCAATAAGCCTCTTATGATATAGCTTTAGTACGTTTTTAACCAGAAAGCCCGTAAAAACCTGCTATAGTCCCGTAATCTGCAAAATAATTATAACGTAATTGACTTAAACCTGACGCTTCAAATTGATAAAATTACATTAAACAAACAGTATGTATGTAATATTTATGAATAAATAATATTTCGATGAAAATGAATCAAGCTATCAAGGTAAGAATAAGGACGGTGCCATTATAATGACAGACCCAGAATTGTGAATTTCAGTAATTTATTTATTCTAACAATTGATAAAGAATTAACCTATAGACTCAAAGAGTTACATATAATAATATTCGTGTTTAATCGGTTTTAGTTTCTGCGTCATCATGAAACATTATTTTTTTCCCCTATTTTTATTTATGTAAAGTTTTTAAGGACAAGGTTCTCGTAAGTAGCTGTTTTCACTCCAATTTATAATATATACCAGTTAAGAAAATCAGAATATATATATATAATGAGAGTTGCAGTTTTTGAAGAATTATGAGTGTATAAGGTTTCTAGTATCTTGGAAAATTTTGTAATAAGATATAATGTTCAGGGCGTTGGTACTTCTATTGGGTAAATAATATTATCCACTCTTTATCTTTAAGAATATATATAAAATTACATTAACACTCTTATCTCGATATCAACTGACTTACCCCATTATTCTTCATCATATATATATATACTCTTCTCTCTTATTTCCTATAACTCTCTCTATCATCTATCTTACTCTATCTTATTCTATGGTGGCCATACCTTTGTGAGGTCGTGTGTGCTGTCTTCTGTACTCTCGATCCTCTCTCCAAAAAATTCATAGCTATCTAAGTCGTAGTCCTTCCGTCTCTCCCTCCATGTCAGACTGCCGGGAGATTCGAATCATTTGTGCATATCTCACTCGCTAGGCCGGTTCATGGATTTCAAAGAGTTCTCATACCGTACATGCTCCGTCTGATGTCCGCTAAGTTTCTAACTATTCTTGCGTCACTTCAAGCTAAATTGCTGTTATTAATCGCAAATCTCTTACGAAAAATAATTCACAATTTTTCGATATACTTCGAGAAATGGAGTCGTGGTGGATCTGAAGGATTTATGCTCTCCGCTCCTGAAGTTATGCTAAAATGGAAATTTGAGGAAATGATATGAATAGAACTGGGCTCGCTTTAAAAAATCTAGTACATGCTTTCAATCGATCGCTCTGTTTCTTTTGGCAGTCAGTCGCAGAACTAGACTCTTCGGAGGAGAGGAAGAGCAAACTGTTTTGTTGAATTTCTCTTTTCTTTTTCAATCCAGAATAAGATCATTATCTCATTTTTTCTTACTAAGCAAATAATATTATCCTAAATATCAACATACGGATATCGATCTTATCGCGAGCTCAGTAGATTAAAATAAAGAAAACAATACACATTCTGGAATTCGTTCTGCAAGACGTCAAACCTCTTCATTCACCGGAAGGCAGAGGTCTATCGAGCGAGAATTACGGATGAGAACAATGAAAATGGGAGACGGGTTTAAAGAAGGCTTTTGTAGGTAATTCTAATTAGCTAGAGACGATATAATTAGCACTTTATACGAGTATCGAGAGAGAGAGAGAGATGCAGTCAGTAGAGTTAGAGAAGCACTGTAGGAGAGTTAGCAGAGCGATCCGTAAAGTATGACTGAGGATGGAGTCTCGAGCGATAGGATGAGAAATCACAATGGCACAACGTAGCTCGACTTGGGCTACTCGTTCATGTCTCACTGTGTCTCTAGATAATCGGGCATACTCGATGAATTGCTAGTGGAAATCCATCATTGCCAGTAGAGAGAAGAAGAGGAGGCCACGCACGCCACGTAGTGTAAAGTCAGGTGGAGTCGATGTAAGTCGTATGTTCTTTGTGGTATCTGTGGGCGAGATATGAGGAGGGCAAAGGTTCTGAATCTGGCCCTCGCTATGAGGGCAGCGGAGGTACTAGGCTAGTGTAATCATTGATTAGCATAAACTAGATGATAAGTTAATGCGAGAGTCATACGAGAAGGGCGGAGGATACGGATGATCTAGGACGATACATGAGTACGCGTTCACTAGGTAGCTTTGCTACCGTGAGTAGCATGTCAGTATGGGGGCTAGGGACGAGGTTTGGCTACTTGGGAGTCGTGTGACTTCATCAAGGTGACACACCAATCGCTCACGCGCTAACTAGTCTATATGTTCCTTTGGATAAAGTCGGAAATTATCATGAAATGCTGTGTAATCCTGTCTTAAAGATGAGTAATGTCATGCTCACCGTTGCAGTGCAGATCGTACTCGACGAGCCGTCAGTTCTCTGACTCAGACGTAGTACGATGACGCAGCGACGTAGAGAGAGTCAGATCGCACGATGATCAGGAAGGAGAGGAGATGAGCAGAGATGAGGACGCAGAGAGGAAATTTAAGATAAAGACTTCTGCCAAGTGGTGCATATATAGTAATCATCTCTATACTATTCATTCACTACTATATACTTATACTATTTCATCTCATCTATCTCTATATCTTACTATCTTTATATGATCTTCTGATGCTCTATAATGAGTATTTATTATTATAATCTACTCTCTCTATACATATTATCTCTACTATCTATACTTCATCATCATATATCTCTCTTTCTCTACTCTATATATATATTATATTATAGAATTTAATATTATATATATAATATATATATATATATATATCATAAGAATTTTTTGTTTTATCTTTTCTAATTTGATTTCCGGTGGAATACGTGCTGGAACAGACGTGGGTGCCAGGCGTAACTATCGGTTGGTTGACGTGTTCTTTACGCCCCCCAACTGACCCGCACACAAGTCGACTCTTATATCTTTTAAATCCTGCGAACTGATACATCTCCTCTGCACGCACCTCGCTGAGCGCTCCTGCCTTCCCAATACCATTAATTAATAAAGATTGAGTTTGAATGAATTAGCATATTATTAGGAGTTTTTAACTCAAAAATAGGTTTTTAAAACTACAAGACTACGATTAACTGGTCGCATCAATTTTTTTTCAAAACCCAACATACATACAATTTTTACTAATAAAATAATATACAAATAAATTAAAGATTGAATTAGGTATCAACATGTGCTACCTCGATAATTACATAATATGAAAACGAAAATAAAAAATCAAATCTAACTTTCTCATTATCTTAAATTAGTAACTATTAACACTATTTTCCCTGCTTTTTGGTTAATTGAAACGAGAATTAAAGGGGCACTTCTACTACTATTACTACTACAACTACTACTACTACTACTACTTCTACTGATACTACTGACTACTACTACTTACTATAAGATGAACAGAAAATAATTTCAAATTTATATCCTGCTACCTATCCTCACTACTACTATTCATCTCAATTACTAATAATACATATATATAGAAAATAATAATTACTATACATAATAATTGACTCACAATCCAAATATAATAATTCCCCCCACAACCATAATAATAAAATAATTACAAATAATATATATTATTTTCTTTATAATTATTCCTCAATTATAATATAGATTCTATAGTATTATCTATATTTCATATTTCTATATCTATAACTATATCATTCGCTCATATATATATATATCATAGTTATCATCTAAATTCATTAATATATTATATAGTATATATATATAGATATATATATATAAGTATATTATATATTCTTTTATCATTCTCTACTCTATAATATGAATTTTATAATTTGCTTTTTAATTTCTAAATTTCAATTGTGAAAATATAAGAATATTGTGCACCTATGATGAATAATTATTAAAGATTAGCACGAGACAGTCACGTCTTGATTTCGGGTTTTAATATTCTTGAAATTTCCTTTCCGCTCACTCAAACTTTTACCATAATACCTGAATAAACTTTGTTATTACTACGTGATTTCTTTCCTGGTGTTTTGGGACTGCGATAATCTTGGCCGCAGTTCTCTAGGATAAAATGCTGATTTTGATTTCTCCTCATGGCCTCAAATGCTGGGCTAGATAGACCACTTTCTCATATCTACTCCGGTTTCTTCTCTCTCATCGTTAATATTCAGTCGTTGTTCTGTGAGGGTCTCTCTCAAATAGCTTCCTTTATGCAAGTTTTTCTGACCATAATCTCTCCTCTCATCTCAGTGTCTTCTCTTGCCCTCGTCGATTACTGTCGGTGGATTGTGCTAATACAATTATAGTAGTATATCCATGTCTATATATATTATACTATATCTTGGAAGCAGATTTTTCTACTATTTCCTATATATATCTTCTACTATATAATACTATAACATAATATGACGTAATATTCTATTATATTATACTATTAATACTAACCCGATGGTGTTATCACGCTTAACGCGATAAGCTATCCTATCTATTACTTCTCTATGCTATCTATATCTATCAGTCTATATCTATCTCATATATATCTACTATATATATATCTATACTTATACTATGCTCTCAGTTACCCAAGTAACGATTTGTTAAGAGTTTTCTATTAAACAATATCATTTTATTTATTCTTAAAAAAAAAAATCCTAATCTTAGTTTAATGAATTTAGTTTTTTTTCGCATTGGTAAAACTCTTATTTTGTTTAATTTTATATTTATCAAATCAAAGTTTTTAGGAAAATTCTGAAACTATGTATCAAAAATATTTATTTCATCGATACGAAACACGAAAACTTATAAATAGTACTTTACATAAATTAGGTTATATCATATAATATATATCATATATATATCTATATCTTTATCTATATATATATTTACTACATCAAAAAATTTAAAGTTATATTATTCATATATCTATTATCCTATCTATAGTCTACTTATATTTCTATAATACTATAATTCTATAATACTATATTATACTATATTATATATATATAATCATACTATAATTTATATCATACTGCATGGCATTGCGCGCATAAACGATTCTTTCGGCTATTCGCTAATCGGCTCGCCGCACTATAATTCTTATAGCCGTATCGTCTCAGCCAAAATTTTTTTTTATATTACGTCGGACAAGCCAACTCGACGCACTGCTCATTTTTCGCCGGCTAATCGTTTCGGCCCTATATGGAATTTTTCTTTAAAATATGTAAGTGATACCTAATCCGTTTCTCCTGATTGACATCACAGTTCTTCTTTCCGAAAATCGGCTGTCCTCTTAATTGGTTATTGAAAAAGTCGCGTTGGAATTGTTCACGTGATAAGTGTCGTAATAAATATTTATCAGTCTCCTTCTCAATGATTAGTATCTATACTACTTAATCGAATCATTAACCTTAAATGATATGTGAATTTCAAAATGGGAACATAAGAGACATCACAAATGTGACTCTTTGAATTATAAAAACTAAAGCTAGAAATGATGCTTACATACATTGTATTTATAAAAGACAGATTTTGGTTCTTAGCAACTTCCTTCTTCGCTCGTTATGCTTTTGAGTCATAGCCATTTCTTATTTTATATTCTCTCGGGTATTAATTTTATTAAGTTATGTTATTAAAGTAATGTAGTATACATCAATTAGATACTGTATAATATTATACACACTTATATAAGCTCACTCATTACTGGATTAGTGAGCTCTTAACGTTTAGCTGAAGCTCACTTTATTTTAGTATAGACAAAATACTATACTATATTAATAA
Organism: Trachelipus rathkii; assembly: GCA_015478945.1. Classification (NCBI taxonomy): domain Eukaryota; kingdom Metazoa; phylum Arthropoda; class Malacostraca; order Isopoda; family Trachelipodidae; genus Trachelipus; species Trachelipus rathkii. Next base: position 48,691 of record JABUQX010010906.1, read on the forward strand.
AATAATCCTACTAATTATATATATATATATTCTAGAATAGTGTGTATTGTTTTCAGGGGGTGGGCAAAGTATGTAAGATTTCGGATTCGTTATGATAGTGACTAGCTTATCCTAACTTATAATTATAATTTATATAATATCACACAATAAAAAAAATATTCATATCATGATAGGCTCATGAAGACGATAAGATCCTATCGTACTAGTTTAGATATTAAAATATAAATAATTAGCACATATTAATTTAGTTAAATTGGCTGTCTACGACTAAAACTATTATACATAATAAATAAATCTTACTTTCATGTAGTACTACGACTAGACGGCTACCCTTAATATCGAATTGATATGTTGCGGACGTATTAGCTACGATTAGGCCTGAATAGTCGAGAAATATCTCAATATCGTTGACGTGCTAAATCCTCTTCACTAAGTATGATATATATTAATATTATTGATACATTTTTATTATTCCATAAATATCATTTAATATCTATCATTAAATTACTTTTCGATCTTTTATAACATGATCAATTATGAAAATTACAATCAGAGCGACGTAGAAAATTATTAATTTCATTATAAATTTTATGTATATATATGCTAATTAAAGTAATAAAATTATTAAAAAATTAAATTATTAACCCTTAGGATTCAAGTTTATGATGACTAGTGACAGCAGAGCGTGTATTCGGAAGCCCCAGTTCCGAGTCGCTTACTCGTAGTTAGCTTTAAGGAGGTCACAGCTCTCCATTATTTAAATGAGAGCCTGTGAGCAATGGATCAGACCTCAATAATGATCTCTTATCTCCATTTCTGGCCTCTGCAACCCTTGGATTGTGAGGAGAGAGGATCCTGGATACGCAAGGCCAAATGAGGTAGGCCCAAGGCTAATTTAGCCCTTTCATAATATCTGAAAATTATGAATTTGGCTCAACTTTGATAATAGGTATACAGAAAACTCGCCTCCATATGCAGCTATAGTATAGCCTATAGACTAATAGACTTATAAAGAAGACATTAAGTTAAATGGTTAAGACTCATTAAACGAACCAATGATTATAATCTTTCGCTAAAACAATAACTAAATATTACTAATTAGTAATTTTAATTACACTTTTATGTTTGGTATTCTCTCTCTTTATTGTTATTAGGTCGCATCATAGTTAAATATGAATGATTAAAATTAGTCAATTTAAGATCAAGTATAAATATATATCTTATTTATTTCTGATGTATACAATTTTCATTCCTCTTACAAGAAACTCAATTATCTCTTTTTGAGGAGACTGTATATATTATAAAGTTTTGATTGTGGGTGTATTCATATCAAAAATGACTGGAAGCAAGATTCTTTGCAATGAGATACACTAAGTTATGCTCTAATTTCGATTAAACTAGTCTGCCTGCAAAGGGAAAGAAGGGGGCTTATTGCATATATAGGCAAGACCCTCATGTTATTTTATCGGTATTGTAGACCCAACTATGTCAGACAATTTAACAATTAAGTCATGATTAAAATGGTTATTATATACAAATATAATATATTAATCTAAAATCACTAGCATGACAAGCAGCTCTCTCTCTCTTAAGTGTCTTCATATGATTATTTAAGATTTATAACTCTTGTATAAGTTTTCAGGAATACTTCTCATACAAAGTTATCATATAGAAATTATAAATAATTTACTGTAATTAAAGTTTGTATTAATTTTTATATATACAGATTGCACATGACATCATATTTACCATCATACTCATCTGCAGCATGTGAAGGCGCTTGTAGCAAAGCGCGGTCACGCTCCACCATAAGTTAGGGTAGAGTGTAGATCTGCTGCAAGGATCTACTAGAGCGTCTCTAGGAATGAAGCATTCAGGTCATACAAAGGTATCATGCACAGCAGAGAAGCAAGTAATAAGAGGTATACATAAGGTAGAAATAAACCTCGAACATAAATTTAGTTAATTTATTAATATTTGACTCTCACAATTTTTATTATATAGGTATATATTGAGACGACTCTATAGACGTTCATTCACGTTTATTATAAAATATTTTTAGATATAAAAATTTAAATTTATTTGAATTAGTTATGACATCTAATATAAACTTTTTTCATACAATTATAGGAGGTTTCATTACTATATCAATTGATGCCACTTGAGATATTTATAGCTATTGTAATGACTTCTATTATACTCGGAAATGTGTAGATGTTTATCATACTTCATTAATACCGCGGCGATTTTTACAATCCACTCATAAGGAAGGACTTTGAGAGCTAGGATACGTGTAAGTCATAGTATGCAAATAGAGGGAGATCTAAGAGCTGAAATACCTAGAACTCGTACTCTCTTCCATCAGAATGGGTGGCTAACGACATCGCAGACAATGTTATGGAATGCACGCGCACGCACAGATGGTTCTAATCTTGTGGGAATAGACAGTCACTACTGGTTGAGACTAGAGGTAAGACTTCGAAAGAGTTTGCATGCTCAAAACTTTGGCGCAGGTCAGGAGAGAGGTTAGAAGGTATAGTTATTTAAATAATCTCACAGATCTACTTTCATATATTTTGATTCGATCGTATGTATAGTCACACTTTAGATACTCGCATATATCAACGCTATATAGTCACAGTGGTATATATAGACCCTCAATTTCTTTCTCTTGATGTCATATCGAAGATACATAAATACCATAATCATTTTATATATACTCGCTAATCATCTCCGATAAGTGTCAAACTACAACAGTCTACTGCGGTGAAAAGCACACACGAAAATTCAAGAGTAGTTGAAATTTCAAATAGACATGGTATTATTCCAGAATACCTCATAAGGTGGATAAGAAAGGGATATGGTTCCAGGATATATCAGGCATTGAGAGTTCTACTCAATGTGTGGTTAATGCCCTCTCCATCAGACGCTGCTTTGCGTGTGTGGTAAGTCTTCTCTAAGACCAGGACTATAGCGTCATAAACCTCGAGTGCAATATGGACTCTGTATATGTGAATTTAGAAATTGGTAGATTGGTTCTAGACATACGCAGTCATAACTGAGGGATCGAAGATAACACCAAAAGTCTTGTCGCACGTCTCAATTCTATATCATATATGAGTATGATAAGGTATATTTTAGAAATATTGTCGAATATACATCTAGTTGCTAAATGTCTACTAATATTTATTATTAATATTTATATCTAACGTTAATAGTATGTATTACAACAAATATAAGATCATTGTCTTCTAGTCTTAACAAACCAGAACCACTTGAAACTATCTATATAATTAGTTATAAACTTGTCATCTTACCAAATCAGTTATATATATATATATAATATGATATATATATAGTATTATAATTTATATATAATCTTCATACTATATCTCTATATATATTATAAGTCTATATATATTATATTATCTAATTATTTTATTATTCTTAATTATTATTTTTAATTATTTATATTTGTTTGTTATTCATCTTATTATTATATATATTTATCTTTATTATATCTACTATCACCTCAATTCTGTTGGCGTAGCATCAGTGTATGAGTTGATATACAGTGGCTGAGTGCAGTGTGGGGTACAGAGCAGGTAGAGGATCATAGCTAAGTGAGATCAAGGTCCTGTAGGAACCTTCACAGTAAGCAGTGGCCCAGTGTGTGGGCAAGTAGCCTAGTAAAGATTGTCAGCTAAAGAATAAAACTGAGACGTCTCTGTGGTGACAAGGTGTAGATAAGTTAGATGTTACTAATTAGAAATAAAAAGATGAGTTTTAAGGCGTAATGAAAGTAAGTTTTGGTTGAACGGAAATTAAATCAATAAGACGATAGTTATAGAGTTATGTGGCGTACATATATTTTTTATATAATTACTGTATTATTTACGTTCTAAAGTGCTGTCACGAGAGAAAGCAAAAATCATTGTAAACTGAGTTACCTATTTAATAATGAAAATAGATTTTTATTTTCTTATATTTTCCTTTTAAGATCTAATATATACTTTGATTAATATAGAAATCTGTTTAGGCTTTGCGATATTGTTTGGAGATTAAATGGTCTCGCTAGTTAAGTTTTCAGTTGTATCTCACTATGAAATCTATATATATAATATCTATTTTATGTATTTGATGGTTTGAAAAAAATCTAGAAAACTCTATAACCAACAGTGTAACTCTTGTCCCTATAATTCCTGCTGGAGTCTAAACAGTTTATTAATATATCGTTTAAAAAAATTCTCCTATTTTTTTTGAATATAATACTGTCTAAATAACATAACGCTATACATATTCATTACATCACATCTTCTCACTTAATTAATGGTATTCGGAGGGCTCAGCGGGTGCGGATGCGGTGAGGTGTGGTTCCGCGTTTAACAAATTTAAAGAGTCTTCGGTTGCAAGGAGTCGAAATATGCGGGGAGTCTTCAAGAGTTTCCTCGTAAAATATTGCGACGCACCATTCATCTCGAGAAACCTAATACTGTGAGCTTGGCCTGGCCACCCATGCTGGTCGCAGAGCCGATTCTGCTGTCCCGAAATCAAATAAGAAAAGTAAACCTAAAAAAGTTTGTATGCATATACTCTGTATTATTATGGAAAATATAGGTACCACTCACATGGGCTTATGGATATTCTTAGCTATGGTATTATCGGTTACTCCAATATGTGGACCGCCTTTGCTCACTCCATATGACCCTGAGTAATAATCAACTTACATCCAATTATATGTTTAGTACGGTCACAACTCACTAGAATATGTATGTGTGACACTGTAAATCAACAATATAAAGAAAATATTTATATTATCAAGAATGCAAAGATTTGCTATAGTTAAATCTTTAAATGACAAATTTTTTTAGTTTATAATAACGTTTTTTTTAGTTTTATAGCACATATGTTCATATTGACTTATATATATATATAAATATTATATATAAATTACTAAATATTTAGTAGCTTTAGCTAACTAAGATTTTTCCATCGAGTATGCAATTCTAAGTTAACCTATATATGTAGCAGTCAGGTGTTAGTGTCGCAACACTTTGCAGTCTTGCATTGCGAACAAGTACTTGGAGATGTGGGATCTCCAGGAGCTCCTTGAGGGCGAGGGCTGTACAACTCCAGTCTGCCCGCTGCAACACGCTGCAATGTATACTCTTAGAATTCTCGCGAAAACTAGTGCATAAATGCTTACTAAGTATATCTCTACTTTAATAAATATTTATTAGTAAATAAGTGATTAACAAATAAAGATTTGTCACTTAAGATTTAACCTAATAATCTATTGTAATTTCTTTAATCTAAATATCTTATTGTTCTCATGTTGCTCGCCAGCACACTCTCATCTGTTGGCGAAAACAACAGATGTGAGTGATAATACAGGGCTGGAGCAAGGGGGGCTCAAGTGGAGGTAGGCACCCATAGCTAAGTATCCAGGCCGCTGTCGAGAATGCTTCAGACACGGGCCCCAGTGGTGGTCCAACCAGATCAAAGATTCGTCGCATATGAAGAAAACTGATGACTCCTGTGGTGACAAAGGTAGTAGCTAGTTACTAGTTAAAAAAAAGAATTTGCGTAAGAAATTGCGTGTGATATTAATAGACAGTTCATTTCTATAAGCTCTATTTTGATATTTACTATAAGTTATATTTATTATCTGCGATCGGAACTACCCTTAGATAATGTGTGATGGTCTTCTGGAAGGTTTTAAGGGTGAAAACGCAAATGGATGCCATAAAGCTCACACCATCCTCATCAACGCAGCCCTAGGGAGGTTTGCCTCTCCACCAAGAAGGATAGACGTCGAGTAAAAATTAGATAATAGTATTGTGTTAAAAGTAGCAATTGCATCTTTATAATATTTCTTATTTATAATTTAATAAAATTTATTAAATATAAATCTCCTAAAACCAAACCCCTCATTATGCCCTGTCTGTCTGTACCTGCACCATCGCTCTTGCTTGCCCGACACTCATATCGCTACTTCGTAAACAATCTCTAATTGAATAATATCACCTTTTTTTTTCCGGTCGTTCCCGAAACTGGCCACATACCTGCTACACATGTGCTCTCTCTATCCATCTTTTCTTAATCCAATATGGTGTTCTCCCCTTCTCCACATGTCCAACTCACTTCTCAAAAATCGCTACATCAATTTGGCATGTCATGTTCCTTACCCGCAAGACAGGCGCTTCATGATAAACTTGTCTCTCATCGCTTTAGTCCCAATCTCCTAACTGCCAAGACACGCACTGCAGATTGTCACTACTAGTGACAACCCTCCACTCTTGATTCTATTCAGCTATTCGCAGTTTCACACAGAACTCTCGCTCTCGTGCTCCGTTTTTTTATTATACCATCAATATATGCTTACGTACACTAAAGCAAATCAGTATTAACTCGCTTTCTCCAACTGCTTACGGTCATGGAACCGAGTACACATGGTCATAGCAAGCTGTGGCGCAGCTGCCTTGAAATGCAATCAAGGGGGCGAGAAAGGGGCATACATGGGCACCTCCTGCTATCGGACCAGCTTGGTTGAATGAAGAAGCAGACTCCTGAGGAGAGAGTGTAACAATATTATCGTTTGTGTACTGCAGGCCACTAGTACAGGCCCGGAAGGGCGAAAAACCAATCGATACAAGAAACATCTAACAAGAGAAAGTGAAGGAAGTCTATAATAAACTCGTGATATAAAACGGAAGGTATTCGAGATGATTCAGAGGAAATGAAGGGTTACTTCAAATGTGGCGATAATCAGACATCATAGACTCAAGATCCATTGAAGAAAAAATAAAGCAGAAGAAAGGGAAAAAGATCGAAGGAGATGCGGCTTTTGACATCTCCTCGTACTCCCCTCAGTGGCTATGTCAAAAGAGGTTTTGGCCACCACTCTTTGCAGAATAGAGGATCTCCTTATGGCCACTGGCCCTTCACACCCTTACATTCACCTTAAGGGCCCTAGTAAAGCATTGCACGCTGACATGGTGAGGAGATCGGGCAGGATTACCGCGGCAGATAGGGGAGCTGCCATCAACCCATCTGAGCAAACAGACAAGCAGCGTCAGCATTGGCCAGCCAACAGAAAAAGAACCCCCCAATTCAGACGCACTCTCCTATTCAGTAAATTGATTTCTAGAGTATTGGTACGCCAGGGCAAGCAGCGAACAGGATGTGAAATCGTCATCACGATACACATCCATTGGAGGCCAGTGGGTGCTCCTCAAGAAGATCCGCAGCTCGTTCTGTTTTCCTATACCGCACGGGCACTAGGAGATATACGGATAAGAATCTATTATCAATATAAGTACCCTCCCTTCTCTAGTTCAGTGCAGTGTGGAGAGGTGCTTCAAGCGCGGGTGGGGACATCCTCAGGGCCCAAGAGATCGTCCCTTGAAGGGGAAAGGTTCAGAGGACCTTCTTCATTTGTCCCTCAAGAGAAGTATTCGGAGGCGGTCCCTGCAGGAAGATGACTTTAGTTCGGCCAAGCGGACATGGAAGAAGGCCAAGAGACGAACCTCATAGCTACGAAGTATTAGTAATCTATATTTATAGTACGGTTATCATCTTATATAAAAATTAGAAGACTATAATCTCGTTTACTATCGTCTACAAAGGTTGTTAGGAACTGCTATAAGGCAGTGCTTTCGTATATACGGCGCAAATAACGTTTACTTTGGTTAATTTTAACGTATCGCAGTAGGCATAGCCGAAGAAAATAGCCGCATAGTCTATAATGCCCGCACTGAGGTTTGTTCTAATGCAGTCGGATAGCCGACGGCGCACTAGTTAGGTGGCAAAGCCGGATAGCCGATGACGGACCTCGAAAAAATCATATCATAGCGGCCTCGCGGCACGCTCTGACTAATAATATATCTCACGCTATCCTACTATATATACTCTACATCATCACTAAATTTAATCTATATGATATAATAAGTATTTTGACCTTTCTGATATCTAATAATATAAGTATTATATATATATATTTGATCATATGTATTATTTATATTTTTATATCATATTATATATACATATATCAATTTACCCCACCATTCCATCCTTTGAGTCATAGCGGGAGATTCTAAATCTTGTTTCCACCCCATTATGCAGGCCGGTTTCCATGGATTTCTCAGAGCAAGTGTATCAAAGTTACGTCTGATGTCAGCTAGTCTCGAACAGTTCAATTATAGGTGTGCCGGAGGTTCGAAATTAATAAAAACAAACTAATTATTTTTAAAATAGTAACATATGCTGTTCAATTTTGTTTTCTTTTCTTTTATAAAATCAACTGAAGTTCTGAAAAAACACAGAGAACATTTAAATTCAAAATACTTTATTGAATCTATTTGTATGGAAAAAATACTTCCATACGAGCAAGAAAAAGAATCCGTATTCGAAATAAAACTTTTAACAATAACACAAAATTAAAATACGGTATATATAATTACGCTTTCGTACATTTTATCATAGCAGTTACAACTGCAAAGTTATTATAGTAGCGAATGAAGTAGCCTTTACATGCTGTAATTAAGGAGTATATTATTGTTAATCTTAATACTACATATCTTAGTATTTATCTTGATTTTTAATACTACAAAGATATAACAAATTAAACTGGCTCTAGGTATTAAATTTTGTTTAGTGTTTCATTGATTTTTTTATCATTAACACCCATATATATATATATATATATATATATATATATATATATATATATATATATATATATATATATATATATATATATATATATATATATATATATATATATATATATATATATATACTATATTTAT
>JABUQX010010906.1:65000-70000 GCA_015478945.1 Trachelipus rathkii
ATATATATAATATAATATATATAATAATATATATATATATATATATATATATATATATATACATATATATATCTCTACTCTCTTTATATACATATATATATATATATACATATATATATATATATATATATATATATATATATATATATATATATATATATATATATATATATATATATATATATATATATAACATAAAACTATATAAATATATATATATATATATATATATATATATATACATATACACTGAACAAATCTGGACAAAAATGATGGAAGCGTTTGTTAGTGGTGCAAGAGAAGTATGTGGATGTGCTAAAAGGAGGAAGTAAGAATCTCAACAGTGAATGGTGGAATGAAGAGGTGGTGTGAGCGGTTAAAAGTAAAAAAGCGTGGTTGAATGTACTAAAAGCCAATGATGGGGTCTCAAAAGAAAAGTATACTAAAAGATGCATACTTAGAAGGAAAAATGAGGTAAATGAACAGTTTCGAAGAGGGGAAATGGGAACTTGCAAGGGAATAGAAAGCTTTTCTGGAAGGAATCGCGAAAGGTTAAGAATGAGAGTAAGAGAATTTGCATAGAATAATTATAAAGAGTAGTAGAGGTGCTTTCGTAACTGATGAAATGGATGTGAGGACAGTGTGGAGGGAACACTTCGAAAATCTGCATAATATTATCAGTAATGAAGAGGTGATGGTGAATGTGTGTGTGGGTTTGATGGTGTAAGAAGGAACATGCATTTTGGGAATGAGGTAATTAGAAAGAAAGAAGTAATGGGTAGAGTGAGAATGTTGAAGAATGGTAAATCTATAGGTATAGATGAAATTACTGGTGAAATGATAAAGAACAGAGGCGAGATGGTGATTGAAAGATTTGGAAGTTGTGTAACAAAGCATTTATGGAGGGTATAGTTCCGTGGGATTGGAGGAGAGCAGTGAGAATACTAATGACTACAGACATAAAAAAACATCCGAAAATGACGTAAGGGTAAGGAGGATATGGGGAACTGTAGGAGTTATAGGGGAATTAGTTTATTGTGTTGTAATGAAGATATATGCGCTAATTTGGTCGAAAGACTGCGTCGAGTGGCAGAAGGACTGATTGGTGAAGAACAAGGTGCATTGGAAGTGGTAGAGTATGTGTGGATCAAATTTTTCTATTGAAACAAATGATTGAAAAATAAAATATATTAACGTTTTATGGATTTGCAACAGGCGAATGATAGGATTAATATGGAAGCTCTATGACAGGTGTTAGTGATATAGGGTGTTGGTGATAAGCTTCTGAATGGAATCAAAAGTACGTATGACTATAGTGAAGCGTGCGTAAGATTAAATAGAGTTGAAAATGATTGGTTTAATGCTAATAGCGGAGTGAGGCAGTGATGTGCTATGTCTCTTTGGCTATTCAATTTGCATATAAATGGGGTTATGAAAGAATTAGAGGTAGATGTGGCAAGATAAGGTGTTAGAATGATGGAGAATGGAAGAGAGAGGAAGGTGCCTTGCTTATTGCATGCGGATGATTCGGTTTTGTGTGGTGAATCTGAAGAGAGTTTGAGAGGTTTGACAGAGTGTGTAAAAGAAGGGGTTTGAAAGTAAATGTAGATAAGAGTAATGTTATGGTAGTGAGTGAGGATAGTTTGAGGTGTGAAGTTATGTTAGATGGTAAGCAACTAGAGCAAGTGTCTGAGTTTAAATATTTAGGATATATGTTGGATGAAAAGGGAACGGTTGATGTAGAGTGTAGTAGAAAAGGTGTGAACTATAGGAAGGCAGCTGGTGCAATTAAATCCTTGGTGAATGCAAAGGGAGTAAGTCTTGAGTGCGCTAGGGTTTTGCATGAGGGTATGGTTGTTACTTGTGTTAATGTATAGCAGTGAAACTAGGGTCTGGAATAAAAGGTATAGATCTTAGGTACAAACTGTTCAGATGGACAATCTTAGGGGCGTGTTAGGTGTGAGAAGAATTGGTAAAATGAAGAATGAACGCATTAGGAAGTTGTGTAGTTTGAAGAAAGGAGCAAATGATCGAATAAACGAGAGTACATTGAGATGGTTTGGTCATATGGAAAGGTTGGATGATAGTCGGTTGGTTATTGGTTAAGCGGATGTACAGTGGTGAGTATGATGGGAATGGACCGGCTGGGAGACCAAGAAAAAGTGGATTGAGTCAGTAAAGGAATGTCTGAAGGAGAGGAATGTGAGTTTGGCTGGGACTAGAAGAAAGGTGCATAATATGAGTGAATGGTATAGTTGTGAGTCTTGCCCAGGGGATGAAACCTACATTGACGAGATACCACAGTGAAGGTCCGTCGCAGTCCGGTTAAACCATAGGGTGGATTTTCTGACTGCGACGAGTTCTCACCTAAGGGTATAAAGGGGACGGTAAGGCTGGGGTTTCTTTTCGCCTTGCGTCATATTCTTATACTACTTTCTGTTTCCGATACATGCGACGCACCTTACCTCCAATCTGGGGAAAGAAGGATGATGAATATTATATATATATATATATATATATATATATATATATATATATATATATATATATATATATATATATATATATATATAATATATATATATATATATATATATATATATATATATATATATATTTCTATAATATATCTATTTAACAACTACATATATATATATATATATATATATATATATATATATATATATATATATATATATATATATATATATATATATATATATATATATATATATATATATATATATATATATATGATATATATATATATATATATATATATATATATAGAACGCCTCGTGGCGCAGGACGTTGAGTCGCCGCCTCTCATACGAGAGGACGCTGGTTCAAATCCTCCGCGTAGCAGTTGGAGTTTTATCTACCTGGGGGCAAGAATTAAAACTCGACTGCGAACACGTTGGTGGCGCTGGTTTGGGATAGCCGGCCTTAAAGTTCGATTTCCTGTGGTCCCCCGTGTTACCCCTTGCATAGGGGATAAAGCACGTTAAAAGGTAGTTTTTAGTTATATATATATATATATATATATATATATATATATATATATATATATATATATATATATATATATATATATATATATATATATATATATATATATATATATATATATATAAAACATCCCAAGTGCAAAACAAATATATAAATAAATCAAAAATAGAAAGGAATTCATTAATATTAATGACATTACCTCATTATTTTAAATAAATCAAAAACCTTTACCTGTTCGCGTGGATTGTTGGGGCTCTGACCCGTAGAGTAATATCAATTGCCCTTTGGAAGGGCATGTATTTATTGCCCCAAACATTCACGGTCGTAAATCTTGTCGCATTTTCAATAGGTATTTTATACGCAGCTCGATTGGGCACCCTGGTTCGGAGGCTTGCAAAATTTCGGATGATACTAGCTGACCTGTAGTATATATATATATATATATATATATATATATATATATATATATATATATATATATATATATATATATATATATATATATATATATATATATATATTTATATATCGACCACAGAGATATTTATCTTTCTCTACACAACGCTCTTTCTATCTATTTATATATATATATATATATATATATATATATATATATATATATATATATATATATATATATATATATATATATATATATATATATATATATATATATATATATATATATATATATATATATATATATATATTTAATATATATATATATACTATATATATATATATATATATATATATATATATATATATATATATATATATATATATATATATATATATATATATATATATATATATATATATATATATATATATATATATATATATAACGGGAATATCTTTTCCATGGGTTTCGAGTTACTCTTGACCCTCATCAAGTTGCCATTATCTATTTTAATTTAAGTTAACCTATATAAAAAAAAAAGAATACTTGACACACAGCATGACAATGGGATAAAATGGTACAGATCTTAATTATTAGAAGAGAAAAATATATCAACTCTTAAAAAAATAATTATTTAATTTTCAAAAAAAAAATAATAATTTCATTTTCAAAAAAAAAAAAATAATGATAATTCTCCTTCAGGTTTTTTTTAATATAAATAAAAAGTAAAAACAAGTTTAACTATAAACAATGAATAAATTATGTGATAATAAAATACAATTAAAAACTATTGAAAGCTTATATATATATATATATATATATATATATATATATATATATATATGTTTTTATATATATATATATATATATATATATATATATATATATATATATATATATATATATATATATATATATATATATATATATATATATATATATATATATATATATATATATATATATATATATATATATAAATATATATATATATATATATATATATATATATATATAAATATATATATATATATATATATATAAATATATATATATATATATATATATATATATATATATATATATATATGCTATATATATATATATATATATATATATATAAATATATATATATATATATATATATATATATATATATATATATATATATAAGTCAAAGAGCAGTTTTTCAAAATACAGATTACCGTCTTAAATGAATAAAATGTCTAAAATTACAAGTATCGTATATATTTAGTTGTCTAAAAGAGGTGTACGAATTATTTACCTTCTTAGATAGGAAATGATAAAAGATCATCATATGAGAGAGCTTTAGCAATATACCAGAGCTGGGCGCGCCTATAATTTTTTTGAGTGCGCCTGCGCCTATGCCGCCGGACCTAGTGCGCTTAGCGCCTATGCGCCTATATTTTTGGTCACATCAATGCGCCTAGCGCCTATGCGCCTATGCGCCTTTGCGCCTACGACTTTTCGCCGGCTGGTGGATGTTCGCTAAATTTATTTGCAAAGTAAACTTTAGTGCGATAATAAAAGCATGCTTTTATAAGGAAGAAAAACACATTTATTAATA
>JABUQX010010906.1:75000-82500 GCA_015478945.1 Trachelipus rathkii
CTCAAAATGGTTAACATTTTGCTCGGTCAGCAAGCAGGTTTCACCAAATATCCCTGCTTCCTGTGCTATTGGGACAGCCGGGTGGCAAAGGATCACTGGACCAAAAGAGAATGGCCACCGATGGAAACCTTGACGCCACGTGACAGAAACATCGTACGTGAACCACTTGTACAGAGAGAAAACATCATCTTACCTCCACTACACATAAAACTTGGTTTGATGAAACAATTTGTGAAGGCCCTGGACCATGATGGTGAATGCTTACGCTATATATGCTCAACGTTTCCTGGTCTGAGTGACGAGAAGAAAAAAGCTGGGATATTTGATGGCCCACAAATACGGACACTCCTCCGTGATGCTGCCTTTGCTACAACAATGACGTGATGCTGCTTTTGCTACAACAATGACTGTGTTAGAGGCAAGAGCGTGGATTTCTTTTTCAGATGTAGCACAGAATTTTCTGGGGAACAGGAAAGCCGAGAACCACTAACATTGTACAGGAACTGCTAGACAGTTTTCATTCTCCTGGATGTAGAATGAGTATAAAGTTGCACTACTTACATTCTCACCTAAGAAAATTTCCGGATAACCTAGGCGATGTTGGTGATGAGCAGGGTGAACGCTTCCATCAGATCTAAAGTTCATGGAAGGACGTTACCAGGGCAAGTGGAATATCAATATGATGGCCGACTATTGTTGGAGCTTGATGAGGGATATTCCAGACGCTATGCACAGTAGATCGTCTACGAAAAGAAAGTTACTACCATCGTAGGTATGTTTACATTAACTAAACCCATTCCTTCTATTACATTCATTGTTGTCCTATATTACTCTTTATTCATAGTTGTATTATATGTTTAACATATATCTATCAAAGACATGTATCATATCAGTGCAATTTGTTTTACACACAATATCTCACAAATGCGATGTGATATGCAAAAACCGATTACTTTTTGGAATCAGCAGCACATCAATAATTAATCAATTGCAAAACCCCGTCCAAGAAATTTCATGTTTACCAGTGTTATATACAAAGTAATAAAACAAAAAGTAAATAACTATTTCTTACCTATAGCAAACCATTCACATATTAAAAATAATTAAATGAAGATTGAAAAGTTTCGTAGTTAAAGATATATAAGCTCTAAGGTTAAAATGACAGAACATTAGCAGTTCTCCATTTTCAGGGGATAACCTATTTCTTGTGGCTTCATAAATATTTCCTCCTGTTCTAAATATTCTTTCACTTTCAACTGATGACGGTGGAGCTGAAAGGTATTTTATTGCTAGTTTTTTCAAATTCATAAAACTATTTCCAGTGTTTTTCCACCAATTGAAGGGAATATCATTGTATTCACTGGTCAAAGTAATAGGCAAACTTATATATTTGTTTATTTCTTGATGTAATTCCGTATGTAGCCTTTTACTTTTATGTACAATAATCACATCGTCAGAAGAATGGGACTTTCTTTTTTTCACTCTCACTTTCTTTTCTGTATGACGATTTTGATGCCACAATTTCTTTAAAACAATCCATTAAAGAAGTGAAAATGGAACCTTCAGCTTCACTTTCCCCACTACGTGAATCATCGTCAGCAAAAGAGTCAGGAGCTAAATTTTCATGCATTTCTTTCCATGCCTCAACGACCATATTTTTTACTGATTCATCTGATTCATGTTGAAAAATTAGCTTGAATCGCAGATCTAAGTAGCTACACACAAAGATTTATCACATAGAAACTTAGAAAGTCTTTTTTCTACTGATTTCTTAAGCTCTTCAACGAGTGTAATTATTCCACTGAAGCTTTTGCTTTTAATTGCCTTATTTAAAAAATAGATTTATTGCTAAAATGGAAGGGATCACTTGGGCGACTATTACTTCACGTTTAATGCTTGTTTTAGTGATGTTGTCAAATGGCTCAAGTAAATGGAATAATTTTGCCACTGAAAATCAGTCAACATTTTCTGATTGCATTCAGCAGCGTATATGGATAGGGGAACTTTTTGTTCAAACAATCTTTTAAGCATATCATAAGTTCTGTTCCAGCATGTAGAAACGTCTTGAATTAATTTATTCTGTTTGACATTCAGCTGCATCTGAAAAGTTTTAAGCTTTGCAGCTGCCGTTGCTGAATGGTGAAAATGAGAGGATATGCTTCTGCAAGTAAAAAAAATATCTTTAACAGACTTCTGACATAATATTGAATCGTGAATGCATAGTTGCAACATGTGAATAAAACATGAAATTGATAGCAAGCCACTCTCCCTTATACCAGCTACCATGTTTGGTCCATTATCCCGTATTACTAAATGAATTCTATTTTTTAGAATATTGAAAAATGTCAAAGGCCCTTATAGGATCTGACAAATGACAAAGATTTTCGCCATATTGGCTACAAAATTTGTCTATATTTTTATTTTTTTGGAAAATAAGTTTCTAAAATTTCAATTTTAAATTGAAATAACTTTCCCTTATGTTGACGTAATTTATTGTTTATAAAGCTCAATATTCGGCCCGAATAGTTCGGCAAAAAGCCGAATACCGAATATTCGGTATTTTGGCCGAATAGGCCGAATACCGAATATCATACAGAATATTCTATACATATCTAAAATATATATATATATATATATATATATATATATATATATATATATATATATATATATATATATATATATATATATATAATAAAATATAATATAATAAAATATATATAAAAAAATATATATATATAAATAATATATATATATATATATATATATATATATATATATATATATATATATATATATATATATATATATATATATATATATATATATATATATATATATATATATATATAATCATCTTCTCTCACAATTCGTAAATCGGAGATGAACCAATTATCACCTGTCACATTTCTTTCTGAATTGGTGTATAGAGGAATAGGTTTACTAAAGAAAAGATGATGAAAATTTGGTGCCATAAGTTCTCTATATTTAAAACTTTTGGAAAGTTTAAAAGTAATATATATATATATATATATATATATATATATATATATATTATATATAATAAATAAATATATATATATATATATATATATATATATATATATATATATATATATATATATATATATATATATATATATATATATATATATAGGGCTATTACTTGCTAGATTGGTGGCTTGTTTTATGAGCAAGCACCCTATATAAGAGGATGATAATTTAGAAATCCATATTTGAAATGATGTTTTTATTCAACATAAGTAATAAAGATATTCAATGAAAGTAAAGTAACAAAAGTCCCTTCTGTTGAGATACTCTCTCTTCGTAGGCGAATTGGTAGTCACAGCCTTTTCCAGCGCGTTTTCCACCCTTGCCTCTGACTCTTCGTTTTAGCGAAAATTTGTGATCGAAATTTACCTCTCTTGCCGGGAGGATTTGTGGAGAGAGTATCTTCAGTTAATTTATTTCTTCTGTATCTTAATAATTTGATCTGACTCAATATCTGACTGAAGAGTATCTCAAAAGAACGAGTTTATATATATTTTCACTTTGACTTATGCTAAAATTTTGCTCGCGCAAATCTTAGCATAAGTACGAACATAAATTAAAATTATTTTACAAAGTTATAATGGAGTACTACATTACTTCCTGCTCTAAACACGGAGTGAGAAAGTATGTTATAATAATTATACAAGAAATAATAACTAAAATACATAAAATTAAAGTACTTTCAAATGCAAGCATATTTAATTATGTCCGAAGACATAAGCAAACATACAAACATTTGAAGGTAAAAATAGTATACATGAAATGCAAATATTCAAATACGAGCATAACTGGTTACATCCGAAGATCTAAACATATATACAAGTATTTGAATACATATAAATACAATAATGTTATATATACAGAAAATAAAGTGCATTTAAACACAAGCATATTTGGTTATATCCGTTAGATATAAACAAACATACAAACATTTAAATGTATAAAAGTACAAAAATGTTAATACATAATTATTGATATGAAACAATTGAATTATTCACAAGTTAAATAGGCCACATTGATCGAACCATTAAATCCAAGGAAAGGTCCAGTATAAGACGTTTCTAACGTATCCATGATTTGACCAATGCGCACGTAGTTTTCAAAGTTGTAGTTACGAGAGAAACATTGCTTGACATATGTAGAGACGAAGTTGCTTGAAGTTTAGGTTCTTTATTTGAAAAATTTCTTCATACATAAAAGGGAGAGGTCACAGAACCATTTAGAATTCGAAAAGGAATCAAAGTTCGTAGTGGAATTCAAAAATGAATTTCTGCCCATAATCCAAACTTAAAATGATGAAAGAAATCCATACCGTAAAGGAAGTTACATATGTAGAGGCGAAGTTGCTTGAAATTTAGGTCCTTTATTTGAAAAATTTCTTCATACATAAAAGGGAGAGGTCACAGAACCATTTAGAATTCGAAAAGGAATCAGAGTTCGTAGTGGAATTCAAAAATGAGTTTCTGCCCATAATCCAAACTTGAATGATGAAAGAAATCCATGCCGAAAAGGAAGTTTGCTATGTCTAGCGATGAATCCTCGAACTGTGATAGTTGTGAAAAGATGAAGACCATAATCCAAAAATAAAATGAAAATTTTAATTCGTTTGCTTGAGTCATTTTCTCCGAGTGTTCTGATTGGGATTTTGTGTTATTGTAGTTTTTTTTTCTTCATTTTTTTGTTTTTCTTTAGTAATCAGAAGGCATTGATTGAAGTTCTGGGTGTTCAACTCCGGGTTCACCAATTATATAGGGCTATTACTTGCTAGATTGGTGGCTTCTTTAAGAGCAAGCACCCTATATAAGAGGATGGTAATTTAGAAATCCATATTTGAAATGATGTTTTTATTCAACATAAGTAAAATATGCAATGAAAGTATAGAAGTAACAAAAGTCCCTTCTGTTGAGATACTCTCTCGTAGGCGAATTGGTAGTCACAGCCTTTTCCAGCGCGTTTTCCACCCTTTTTTTTGTGCGAGAATTTGTTATCGAAATTCAAGTCGCAGCCTTTTCCTTGAAATTTATCTCTCTTGCCGGGAGGACTTCTGGAGAGAGTATCTTGAGTGAGATTTTCTTCTTTTTAATAATTGCTTTATTCTGACTCAATATCTGACTGAAGAGTATCTCAAAAGAACGAGTTTATATATATTTTCACTTTGACTTATGCTAAAATTTTGCTCGCGCAAATCTTAGCAAAAAGTACGAACATAAATTAAAATTTTTTTACAAAGTTATAATGGAGTACTACATATATATATATATATATATATATATATATATATATATATATATATATATATATATATATATATATATATATATATATATATATATATATATATATATATATATATATATATATATATATTTATATATATGTTTCTATTATATATATATATATATAATCATCTACCTCATATCCCCAGATTAGGGGTGAGGGGCGAGCATACACCGAAACAGAAATAGTCGCAAGTCGAAAAGAAAGCCGCGCTTTACCGTCCCCTTCATGTCCTTAAGTGAGAACTCGTTGCAGTCAGAAAAATCCATCAGAGGTTTCAAGAGACTGCGACGGACCATCACTCTGGATCTCATCAATGTGGGGTTCATCCCCTGGGCAAAGCCCACAAGCATATTTCCTCGCAAAACCCCGCAATTCACTCCTGTTAAGAACCTTTCTTCTCGCCTCTACCAAACTCACATTCCTCTCCTTCAGGCATTCCATTTCTGACTCAATCCACTTTTTCTTCGGTCTTCCAGCTGGTCGATTCCCAGCACACTTACCACTATATATCCACTTAACCAACCGACTATCATCCATCCTTTCCATATGAACAAACCATCTCCATGAACTCTCGCTCATTTTCTCCTTTACGCCTTTTTACACACAACACAACTTACTAATGCGTCCATTTCTAATTTTATAAATTCTTCTCACACCTAACACGCCCCTAAGATTGTCCGAATGAACATTTTGTATCTTAGATCTATAACCTCTTATTCCTGAACATAGTTCACTAATACACATTAACACTGGTAACAAAATACCTTCATGCAAAACCATAGCGCACTCGACTTAGACCCTTCACCTCCAAGGATTTAATTGCACCAGCCACCTTTCTACCATTCACAACTTTCCTACTACACTGCATTATCCGTTCCCTTTTCATCCAACATATATCCTAAATATTTAAACTCGAATACTTGTTCCAGTTTCTCACCATCTAACATTACTTCACAAGGCGAACTTTCCTCTCTCATTACCATATCCTTATTCTTATCTACATTTACTTTCAATACCCTCCTTTTGCACTCCCTACCAAACCCCTCTACCAATCCTCTTAAACTCTCTTCCGATTCACTAAACAAAAGAAAATCATTCACATACAATTAGCAGGGCACCCTCCTCTCTCTTCCATTCTCCATCATTCCAACAGCTTCCCCTGCCACCCCAACCCCTAATTCTTTCATAACCCCATTCATATACAAATTAAATAACCAAGAAGACAACACATTCCTGCCTCACTCGGCTATTAATATTAAACCAATCACTTTCGACTCCATTTATTCTTACACGTGCTTCACTTCACTATCGTCAAACATACTTTTGATTCCATCAGAAGCCTACCACCAACACCATACATCACTAACACCTGCCACAGAGCTTCCCTATTAATCCTATCATAAGCCTGTTAGAAGTCCATAAAACCTTAATACAATCTATTCTTCTTTCTCATTTTCTGAATTATTTGTCTCAATATAAAGAGTTGATCCACACATCCTCTACCACTTTTAAATGCACCTTGTTTTTCACCAATCAGTCCTTCAGTCACTCGACGTACTCTTTAAGCCAAAATACCAGCATATATCGTCTCTACAACACTCAAACTAATTCCCCTATAGTTCCTACAGTTCCTCTTATCCCCGTTACCATTATATAAGAGTAGAATTACTTATCCCTTCCAATCTCTCAGAACTATACCTTCCATAAACGCTTTGTTACAAAACTTCAAAAGCCATTCAATCACCATCTCGCCTAAATTCTTGATCTTTCACCGGTAATTCCATCTATGACTGCAGATTTAAAATTCTTCAACTTTCTCACTCTACTAATTACCTCATCTTCAAAATACATATTTCTTCTTGCACCATCAAACTCGCACACATTCACTATCACCTCTTCATTACTGCCAATATTTTGCAGATTTTCGAAGTGTTTCCTCCACTCTCTTTTCTCATCCATTTTATCAGTTACGAAAGCACCATCCTTATTCATCATTCTGTGCAAATTCTCCTTACTTTCATTCTTAACCTTTCGCGCTTCCTTCCAGAAAAGCTTCCTATTCTCTTGTAAGTCCCCATTCACATTCTTCCTAACTGTTCATTTTTCCTCCTACGTATGCAACTTTTAATCTTCCTTTTTTACTCCTCATATAATTCCAAACATCTTTCT
>JABUQX010010906.1:90000-97500 GCA_015478945.1 Trachelipus rathkii
TTCTTATTCTGAAATTATCAATCTTGGTGATATCAATGCTCACCATCGCCAATGCATTCCTCTAATTATCGAAATCCAGCTTGTGAATTGAGTATCCCTAATTTACAATATCTATCTACTAAGAGATGGTGGAGCTCTTTTCCCGTCTGGAAACGTCCCAATGAACTACCGATAGAGCTTTTATTAACATCTAATCCTTCCCTTTATATTATTAATAAGATCTTTTCACCATTTGGTTCCTCCGATCACCTTCTTATTTCTGCATCCTGTTCTGTCTCTTCAATTCTTCCGCAAGGGCGGTCCCTGCTTTCAGCGAGGAAACGTTTTTGGCCCAATGGTGCTATTAACTAGTCGGACTACGGTCGAATCTCTGTACTTCCCATTGAATTATTATTACTTCAGTGAGATGTGTCCCTAGGAATGTGCAGAGTGCATAACAGATGTGTATTCCTCTGTAATAAGGCGTACATTTCATTTTCTTTCCGTTCAACAAAACCTAAAAATCTTTTATAATTCTACTTTTTCTGGTGTTATTATTCACAGGAACATTGCACTAAGAAATAACCTGTCTTCAAATTCCTAAACTCTTACTTCTTACGTTTCGTCCCAGGATCGTGACAAATCTATTCTCTGCGACACTAAAACCACTTTTATTCGTCGAAAATGCAAAATATTTCTCTTTCCTGTCCCTTGCGATCTTTCTGGCTTTTAGCAAAAAAAAATGTAAACTGATTTCGCCCCCAGTCTTTTACTCTTCTTGTTTCCGACTACACAATTACCGTTTAATCTTCTGCTAAAACTGAGCTCTTCGATCAAACCTTACCTCTAGTTCCACTACAGACGATTTCGGAGCTATTTATCCTTCACCAATCAAACTCATTTTCCACTAACATTGTAACTTCTTCTAAAGAGTTATTTTTGCTCTATTTGAACTTTATACTAAGAAGGCGTATGATTTTAACGGTATTGCTATTGTGATTCTCAAAACTTATACTTCAGAGCTTATATCATGCCGGTAATTCAACTTGAGGAAAGAAGGGATCCCTCTCAATTCCTTATCTATAGTCCTATAACTTTAACTTATTTATAAAGTTTGGAAATCTCTCAATTTTTATAATCTAATCACCTATCGCCAGTACAGCTTCTGTAAGGAGGTTCTACTAGTGATATTTTTATTCTCTGCTATCTGTTCGTTCGTTCTCTGTTCTTCGGCATATAGGTGAATCTTTTCTTGTATCAATAGAAATATTGCACATATCAAAGCTTTAGATAGAGTCATTTAACTTTGATTTATAAACTTCCTCTTACGGTAACTATTCTTCTGTATTATTTCCATTCCAGTTGTTTCATAGCAGCAGCAGTTTAGACGGCCACTATTTCATCTTCTAAATCTGTCAAAAGTGGTCTTTCTTAAGGTTCTGTCATACCTTCAACTCTTCCTCTACTTTTCAATAAATGATTTACATTTTGTTCTTTCATCACCTATCTATGATTTTAACGATTTCACATTTTATTACTTCCTTCATTTTGAAAGGCATCAGGCACAAATTCAAAGAGCCGATGCTAGGAAGACGACCTCGAAGCAACTGTCATCGGCTCTTTCTCGAATTTCTAATTGGGTCAGAGAGACATGGTTGTTTTCAATGACTCACAAACTCGGTTATTTTACCTCTCTACTCGACAAAATCTTCCACACAACTATAACATCTTTGAAAACACACCTCAAGAACTTCTCCTGTTCTCAATATTGCTCGTATTTTTTTTTCTCGTGATCTTCCCTGGAAGAATCACGTCATCTTTCTCGGTAGGATCACGTGATCTTTCCTGGAAGGATTATATCTTTCTTGGTAGATCTTGGAAGATCACATAATCTCAATCTTTCTCGGTAGATCTTGGAAGATTACATAATTTCAATCACTAAACAAGCGTCTATGAGGTTAAGTGTTCTGAGGCGTCTCCAGGGACAATATTTGTCCTTTAATGGGGGTGTGCACCCATATTTGGAATAGTTCCACTCACACCGCATTTCGTGAAAGGGTGAAATCTGGGGCTTTCCCCCCATTTGTTAATTCTCCTCTTCTCTCACTGACTTTCTATAGCCTCATTTTTGCTATCAAACTCTCTCATTACTCTCCCTATACTCTCCCAGGAGAGCTCGTGTGACTCGTCTACTTACAGTCTAATACCTTCTTTGTCAAACTCTCTAACATTAGACCTACCCGCTATGCTCATTCCTTCAATATATCCTATTGGTAAGTCTGGACATTCTACGTTCATGAATTTTTCCACATCTAAAGAAAAACGATCAAAATGCCCTGTATTGGTTCACGTTGGCAGTTTATATATATATATATATATATATATATATATATATATATATATATATATATATTGTATATATATATATCTATATTATTATATATATATATATATATATATATATAATATATATATAATATATATATATATATATATATATATATATATATATATATATATTATATATATATATTATATATATATTATATATATATATATTATATATATATATATATATATATATATATATATATATAATATATATATATATATATATATATATATATATATATATATATATATATATATATATTCTAATTATAAGTTCAAAGATTTATTGGCTTTAAGAGTAAATTTTATGCTTGTCCGGAAAATAATTATAATTGTACAGAAAAAATCTAACATTACAATTATGATTGTAGATAATAAAGGAAAGCAATTATATAGGAGAGAAAAGAAATATAAAATAGCATGAAATCAAAGTATAATGCAATCTTAAAAGTTTCGAATTCTTTTACACTTTCTCAGTTTTGAATAATTTTGGAAATCTCTCAAAAAATGTTTAAATACCCTAGTACATTATTATTTTTTTTTTACAGATAAACACCACCGCTCACGGACAGAGCCCTAATCTAAGAAGGGGGTATTATTCCTTTAACGTCCTAGCAGGACGAAACCAAGCCCTGGGAGAGAATAGCTATCATTAATAAAGGGTCATTGAGAAGAATTTAAGTGCCTTTAAAAGCGAGATTAATATTTATGAATCACAGCATCCTGATCATGAAAGTAGCGTCAAGGTTACTCCAAATTTTTTTTAAAAAGAGATAAAAAAGAAATTTTGATTGCCTCACATTGAGAGATGATTATCACAAATGGAGAGTTGTAACAGAAAAGAGGATTCAAAGTATATATAATATATATATATATATATATATATATATATATATATATATATATATATATATATATATATTATATATATTTATAAATAAATAAATATATATATATATAATATATATATATATATATATATATATATATATATATATATATATATATATATATATATATATATATATATAAAGCTTGAACATTCTTTTTAAAGTAACCACCAATACCTTTCACTAGTCAAAGTCAACATGTCAATTTATGACCAAAGATAATCAGCGAGATTGAAAGTAAAAACCATGCCAAAAAAATATACTTTCATCAAACAAAGAATTTAGCGACAAATAAAGAGGTCAATATAAAACACAAGGAAAATGCTATAAAAATTCCTTTTATGATCAGTGTTATGCAGCTGAGAGACAACGATATCAAATAAGGCATCAAGAAGATTAAAAAGAAGACAAAATGCCATTTTGAAGAAGATTGACCAAAAACTAACAGGAATGCATGAAAAAATAATCAGATATAACAAGGTGATAAGTAAAGATAGTAATTAATAACAAACAAAGACTGTTTTTAATAACAAAAACGACTATTTTTAATAACAAACAAAGACGGTTGTTAATAAGAAAGACGGTTGTTAATAACGAACCAAGACGGTTGAGCATTGTAAACGGGGTACGAGCGTATGTCTAATAGTGTGTTTTTGTGCGTTTGTGTGTACTTGTGCGTGATCGACATTATAATTATTGGGGGGGGGGGGGGAGGGAGGAAGACAAAGCAATGAAGATCGGTAATGACGCATATTGAAATAACAGGATAAAAGTCGACGGATAAATTAAGCATTTCAATATATATAATATATATATATATATATATATATATATATATATATATATATATATATATATATATATATATATATATATATATATATATATATTAATATATATATATATATATATATATATATATATATATACTCCCAGGAAGAGTTATTACCCTATCAACGGGACTAGCATCATCTTTCGTCTGTTCTCGAAAATCTTTCCCTTACAATTCTCTTAAAAAAAGTGGTTCTTAGCACTGCTTTACAACGGAGTCGAAGATTCAAAACTCTTAAATTGTATCTAATATTTATTTAACGTTTTTCATGGAGAGAAGAGAATATATTATATTCGTAAAATTATTTTAAAAAATTAAATAAAAAATAAACAATTGGGGAAAAAATGAAATTAGGTTGTTTAAAAATACAAAAAACGTCCGAAAAGATAAATTTTTGCATAAGAAAAGCAAAATGAATTTGTTGAACTTTTCATTTTCTTTCATGTTCTCTTTCAGTCATTCATTTCTCTATTTTGCCTGCAAAAGATTATAACATTTCTTCAAGCCTTGGCGACCCCTTTTGAAGCCACTTCAAACATCTCAAGTCCGCGGGCTGCGGGATATGAATCGCTGCTCTAAAGAATCATGCTTCCTGCCGAAAAATTATATCACACTTCAAGGTAAAATTTTCACCCTATCACTGGGACAAAGCATCATCGTCCATCGAGCCTCTTCTGAATTCTCAAGATCATATTTCTGATCGCATTGTTTTCTATACATATTTCTGATCGCATTGTTTTCTATACATATTTCTGATCGCATTGTTTTCTATACATATTTATGATCGCATTGTTTTCTATACTAGACCTAGAATTGTTTTAAGCACTGAAATATGATTGCCGGTATGCTAGCCCTTTACCTTCCATATATCCCAACACTCTACCATTTTACTCTGCCATTTTCAGACTACTTAAATGATCCTTTTAATTTCACCTTCCAGTACAATTCTATTTTCATCTGCGACACCATCCGGGATATTCTTATCATCTTGATTTTAAATGCATTTAACTCTTAGCTGCTTCCTTTCGAGAAATTGCTCAATAGGATAAATAATTTGGTAGCATATATCTAGAATTAGTTTCTGACACTAACAATACAACACAAGACATATCTTCTCCAGCTTTCTCAGAAAAGTCTGTTAGCATACCACCAGTGTGGTTCTCCTCTTTCACCAAATTATCCATAATAGCAACTAAATATTATCTAAAATTTCAAACCTTCAACAATTTTAAACAATTCTTTTTTTTCATTAACTTGGCCCAGGTGATAATCTAAAAGTTTTTACCATAGTATAAAAATATAAGCTTCTCCAAATTCAAAAAACCAACAACATTTTTTCTCAGAAAATTTCATTCTAAAGTAAATCTAGAAAATACAAACTGTCCAGTCCTATCTTCTATCTAGGGCTGCGATGCCGAAGGGGGTGTGTAGGAGCCGGATAAATAAAACCGCATTATTTTAAAATGATGGAACCAGCAGTTGGAGTCATCGGAGAACCGCGGAGAAAAGTTTCCTGCTCCGCGTGTTTGTCCCTTATAACAATTCACTCCTAGGTAACTTGCTATTTTTTTATGCCTTTAATTCAATTCATTAAGTAAATTATTAATCAAGTTAAATTAAGAATTCCATTCTCTTCCTTTAAGAATCATAAATTGTAAATTGGTGCAAAATTTCAGTCGCTACGAGCTACAATGGTACTTCCCACGTACTCTTTCTAATACATTGAATGCCTTAATGATAACTTAATCGTAGTAACTATTATCTGTTATTTATTCAAATTTGCTAACTTTTGATTTCAGAGAAGCATATAATTCTCTCTCTCTCTCTCTCTCTCTCTCTCTCTCTCTCTCTCTCTCTCTCTCTCTCTCTCTCTCCTCACCTCCCTCTCTCCTCTCTCTCTCTCTCTCCTCTCTCTCTCTCTCTCTTCTCTCATTTCTCTCTCTCTCTCTCTCTCTTTTCTCTCTCTCTCTCTCTCCTCTCTCTCTCTCTCTCTCTCTCTCTCTCTCTCTCTCTCTCTCTCTCTCTCTCTCCTCCCTCTCTTTCTCTCTCTCTCTCTCTCTCTCTCTCTCTCTCTCTCTCTCTCTCTCTCTCTCTCTCTCTCCTCTCTCTCTCTCTCTCCTCTCTCTCACTCCGCATCTCCTCTCTCTTCCTCTCTCCTCTCGTCTCTCTCTCTTCTCTCTCTCTCTTCTCTTCTCTCTCTCATCTTCTCTCTCTCTCTCTCTCTCGTCTCTTCTCCTCTTCTCCTCTCCCTCTCTTTCTCTCTCTCTCTTCTCTCTCTCTCTCCTCTCTCTCTCGTCAAATTTCTTTATTATTATCCAGAAATGCCGAGCTGGAACCAGGCCAAGAATAATTCGGGGTGGAGCCGGAACTCAATCAAAAAACGATTTACAACTAAATATTTTTTCCTACTTGCAATATGTAAATAAAAAAGAAGCTATGACAATCTTTTTTTATTACACTGGTTCAAGCAAAAATATTTTCCATAACTATAAATTTAGGAGGATTGCAACTCCGACTCCATTATTTTAAAATAACCGGTTCCGACTCCGGCTCAACGACCCTAAAATGATAAAGGCCCCAGTTCCTCTTAAAAACTCATTTATTTTATTGTAAAAAAAAAAAAAAAAAAAAAAAAAAAAAAAAAAAAAAAAATTGTGGCTCCATTTCCGGTTTCGCCCACAAAGAAATTATGCTCCGACTGACAAAATACCCAAACCATTGCTACTCCGGCTCCGCAACAATCTCTAAAATCCCTCAAACTGAAACAAATATTCTTGGGAGGGGGAACTCCTCTAGGTAATTGCTACCTAGGTATCCAGACTATGGGGTAGAACCTTACCCCTTTACCATGCGACTATCAAGTGCAAATATGATATTAATCTAAGAATATGACACAGCATTCCGCTTCTCCGAGGTCAAAAGAGGTTGACCTCATTACATCAAATGCCACTGATAAAGATCGTGATCGTTAATTTCCACTTGACTGGACCAGAGAGAGGTCAAAGGTCATCTTAACAGGCAGCAACAACAACAATGTCACAATTCAAATAATTACAAAATCACGTTCAAAATGTTTGCGGATCAATGACTTAAGAAAAGATTAAATTATGAACTTGGGGTTTTAGGATAATGATAATAATAATAATAATAATAATAATAATAATAATAATAATAAATAATTAATAATAATAATAATAATAATAATAATAATAATAATAATAATAATAATAATAATAATAATAATAACAATAATAATAATAATAATAATAATAATAATAATAATAATAATAATAATAATAATTAATAAAATAATAATCACCATCTATAACAATAATAATAAAATATAATAACAAAATAATTATAAAAATAATAATTAATAATAAAAAATTATATTTATAATAATAAAAT
>JABUQX010010906.1:102500-134112 GCA_015478945.1 Trachelipus rathkii
ATATATATATAATATATATATATATATAAAAATATATATATATATATATATATAATCTATAAATAATATATATAGTATATATATTATAATAAATATAGTATATATATATAAATATTATAGATATATATATAAATATAAATATATATGTTGTCTGTTATTATTATAAATTATAATTATAAATAATTGCACTAAATTACCATAACTTAAACCTGTCTCTATCCCATCCTAACCTAAACTAACATAACGTAACGTAACCTAACTTAACAAAAAAAGGTTAAAAAAGGTTAATATAAAAAAAGCAACATCAGTGGGAGGATATCAATAAAAAGAAACCTTTATAATATATATTAAAATATAATACTATATATATAATATATATATATATATATATTATATATATATATTAATATATCATACTATATTATATATATAATATATATAATATATATATATAATATATATATATATATATATATTTGGTACTTTATTTTTACCTATATAATTATAAAATTAAAATAGAAATATGAGTCATTTATTTTATCTTTGTTCATGCTTACAGGACTTAAACCCAAAAATTACCTCAAAAATAATATTAATCGTTTCGGAGAAACTCTTTTGTCCCTCTCTGAAATCAAAATTCCGTTACTAACTTGGAGGGAAACCCCTCCCATTAATACAATTACTCACTGTTGCCGTTTTTAGCGATTTTTTAATATATATTTTTATATTTTTTCCGTTCTACACTACCATGTTCAAAAACCTGTTATTTTTTATTATTTTTTTTTTTTGCTTCCATGACTACGTTTAGATATTTTTATTTTTGGTTATTTAGTCTCTCTCTCTCTCTCTCTCTCTCTCTCTCTCTCTCTCTCTCTCTCTCTCTCTCTCTCTCTCTCTCTCTCTCTCTCTCTCTCATAGATTACACACACGCTCACAGAAAGCTAATTAAAAAGTCCATAGCAATTGAATAACGAACGAATTTTAAAATAATTAACAAATTTAAAAACAAAATTCACATACTGTATTTTACCTTGTTTTCGGTATGAAGCAATATATAAATGGTAAGAGAAAATCAGTTATGTGACCTTATAAGAAAGCTATTTATTAATATAAGATTTTTCTATCATGTAATTTTGAAAATGAATTTTATTAAGCTTTTAATGTCGCTTGCAGTAAAAAAAAAAAATTGTTTATGTTTTTTTTTTTCAATGACCTTGATTACTTTTCTACTGAAGGCTACAAAAAGAATTTTCCCTTAGCTCATTTCAAGTTTAAAATGCAGCACATTGTTTAGCTTTATATACATGGGACAATAAAAGATTTTATAAGGATTTTAATTCAAATTCTTAACGTACAAGTTTCTCCTATTACAATTAAAAAGGAACATATAATAAAAAAAAGTCTCTTCATAAATAAATAAATAATCAGTTTATTTTTTTTTTTTTTTCCTTGTAAACAATAATGGCTCTGAAAAAAAAAATATTTATCCCACAATCTATAATAAATATGACTTGCCAGAAAATGTCACATGATTTATTCATAATTTTTAAATACAAATACAGAGTATAATACGCATT
The DNA here is from genome assembly GCA_015478945.1 of Trachelipus rathkii. Taxonomy (NCBI): domain Eukaryota; kingdom Metazoa; phylum Arthropoda; class Malacostraca; order Isopoda; family Trachelipodidae; genus Trachelipus; species Trachelipus rathkii. Next base: position 104,078 of record JABUQX010010906.1, read on the forward strand.
TCTGACATTTTAATTTTATTTTCAAAGCATAAATTTGAAACATTGCACTTTTATATTACCCGCTTTTCATTGAGTTGTTGAAAGTTGATCGAAATTGACTGAGTCGACTGAGTCAACTCGATTAGACTCAGTCATAAAAAATGAACCGCTAGAGCGAGCCCAGTGAAAGTAAAATATTACTGAGGATTCCATTGACTCCAGAGTTACCAGTTATACATATATACCGAAAATATAATAGGATATATATATATATATATATATATTATATATATATATATATATATAATATATACGACATGCGTATATTATATATATATATATATACTACCTACGCTATATATATATATATATATATAATATATATACTATATATATATATAAAAATATATTTTATTACAATATAAATTATATATTATACATATAGTAAAAATACCGTATAATTATGAGTCAAAAATCTATTTTATTATTTAGTTGGACTGTATAGCTCAGAAATACGTTCTGGTCAACCGTTCCTAAGTGCGGAGAATGTGCATCAAATATCGATTTATACATTTTTGAGATCCACGAATCCGCGTGAAGGTGTATTGAAAAGTAAAATGCTGCATGTGGGTAGCATATATATGAATTATATATAGAGAGATTATAAGTCTCTCTCTTCGACATTATTTTAATCTTTCAAGCACAAGTTGCTGTTACTCACTAACATTCACATTTCAGGCCTATTATAATTCTGTCTAACGTATTATAAGTTATAAACTTTTCTCGATATAATAAAATTCAAATGTTTCATGGTATGAGATATGTTAATATATTTTACTATCTCTTATTATATCTCTTTTGTGTGTAATTGGACCAATGATATGTGCAGTGGCGTCTTCTTAGATTATATTGATCGAAGTGGAGTAAAAATATATCTCTGCGTATCTATTCACATCGGTTACCGGGTTTTCATATAAAATTCTTTGTATACTTTTAAATGTTATATTATTGTTAAACACTTTTATATTATGAACCATGATTTTTAAAACTGTGAGATTAGTTTTAATACTTATATTTAATACGCCTAAGTTTAAATAAGAGAGTACTTCAAAAATTCCGACCAAAAAAGAATTCTGCTAAATACTACACTCAGTTATTGTATATATTATAGAGTGTCATTAATTAATATCTTTTACCTGATCCGTTATTAATTATATTATTAATATATTATTATTATTATTTAATATATATTTATTATTATATATATAATTATTATTATTATAAATTATATATAATTATTTATTATTTTATTATTCATTATTATTTATGATTATGCTCTTGTCATTATCTGTACTTTTCCAATTAAAGGCTTATAGTAAAAAATTTTATAGTTTACATTATCGAACAAATGTGCCAAGACGCTTCATCGGTGCTAGAAACATGTTTTTTTCAACAATGCAAGTGAAATAAATTAAAATATAAAAGATAATTACTAGTTAGTATAATGAGGTATGTTGAGTTACTATTAGAGTACTTAGATTATAAACTATTTTTTAAATAATTACTTTTAAGGTGTGAAGCTCTTTTATTACTATCGTATTATAAATTTTGACTCTAGTAACTACAATTTTATTATTGATATTCTTTACTTAGTAGTCTTCTATAATAGGAGAATATTTGGCGATTACCTATCACTCCTCAAACTTTGGTTTAAATATGTGTGTCTGGTTCTGTGACCATATCATTCTACTGGTAAGACAGTATTGATTCAGAAAATTTGTACTTTTGGGAATTCTTAAAGAAGATGCATACAATGTTTTCATAGCGTCATATAGAAGTTCAGTTTATTATTATTATTATTATTATTTATTATATTATTTATTATTATTATTATTATTATTACTTATTATTATTAATTTATTATATTATTATTTATGATTGTATTTATTGATTAATTTGATTATTACATGGTACTATAAAGTTTCGCACCTCACGGGCGTTGTATTGTTCAAGGAGGCGAAATTTTTTAGTTAAGTTTCTTCATATCGTTCACTCGGTTCACTTCAAAATTCTAAGACAATCGTTGCATATTACATATATAAATATAAATCCTTAATTTACAATATATATTATATAGTAAATTACCTTTATATATTATTATTATTAATTATTATTATATTATAATATTATATTAATTATTTTATTTATATAAATTATTATTTATATTTATATTATTTATATAATATAATATATATTATATTTTATTTAAATATATTTAATGATAGTAGTAGTAGTTATAAGTAGTAGTAAGTTAATGATATATAATATATAAGTATATAATTATATAAGTTATATAATATAGTTAAGTAGTGAGAGTTATAAGTTAGAGTTAAGTTAAGTAATTAGTTAGAACTTGAGTGGCTCGATGTGATCTGCTCTTGATTTTATCTGAAATACGATAGTAATGATTATAAAGTATTATATGATAAATGAGCGACATATTTTAAATTTTAACAATATAAGAGAATATAAGCGTTTCATAAAACACATATAGAATTAACAGCGCACACACGTACTACCATACTCTAACTAACACTATATGACACACACGCTAAACGATCATAATGATAGCGACATATCAATTTTATGGTCTACATAATGACTAAACAATTCAAATATATGTGAAATTTTATTCCCTTGTAAAACTAAAACGGTAAAACACATTTTTAATAAATATATTAAAATTTATTTATAATATATATTTACGTATTCAATTTAGTTATAGAGACGTTTCTACGTAAACAATACCTAAATAATAAAATATTCAATCTCTCTCTCGCTCTCTCACTACTTCTACTCTCTCTCTTCTACTCTTACTATTATCTATCTCTCTCTCTTACTTCATCTCTCTCTCTTCTTACTCATATACTATTACTATCTCTCTATTATCTCTATACTCCTCTCTTCTACTCTCTTATCTCATCTATGCGATTTACCGTTGTTTAAATTTATTACTTTTTGTGATAAGTATTTAAATTATATTTTATATAATAAATTAACAAAAGTTATGTTTAAGCATAAATTTCCAATAAAAGGTATATATGTTATATGTCTATTAATAATTAACTTTATAGACGCGTGAGTATATATAAAGGCACATAACTTATATTTATAATATTAATATCATTAATAAATACATTTTATATGTTTGTGAGCGTACTACTAATTTATTCATAATAATTTTTTGTATATATAATAATTAATATTAATACTATATTGTTAATCTAATCAATATAATCAAATATATTTCATAAGTAATTGAGCCAAATACTATTCCATATAATAATTTAATATCATATATGGACATGAAGAATAATCCAGCTTTTGATATATAAATAAAATAAACAATACATCGTTCCTGCTTTATATTTTTGCAAATGTGGATCTTACGTCGCAGTATTTCTTAAGTCTATAAATTGAACATGTGAGGAAAGTTTTGTTCTAAATTTCATATATATATATATATATATTACTTATTCATCAACATTCTTACACTATTTTGAGTGTAGATGTGAGTGAGAGGAAGCCTAGTGAGTACAGATCTGGATATTATATATGTCATTATGGACTTAAGTGCACGATGACTAGGATTCTTATTACTATATTATAATGAGAAAAAGTAGTTAATGTGTTCTAGTTTGTTTATAATAAAAGTCAGGTAATTCAGTGCATATAATATATATATATCATATTATAAATAGTATATATATATATAGTATCCAACAATATAGTTGAGTTGTGAGGTTACGGTACTCGTTTAACAATGTGAATTAGGAAAATTCAATATTATACTAACAGGGTAAATTGTTTTTTCATAACTTATTTTTTTTTATTATTTTTTTTTTTTTTTTTAATTTTATTAATAATTCATACTAGATAATAATGTAATAAAGAGTGATAAACTCGCTTTCTATCGACTTATAATATATAAGTTTATAGAGACATAACTTATAAATTTAGAGTATTACAAAAAATATTATTATAGATATTAATTAAATATGTTAATTATAATATATAAATATTTAAATTTTAATATTCATGAGGACCTGAATTAATTAATTTTATGTATTTTTTTAAATATAAATAAAATGAGCACAAAATATACCTCTGTCTAGGAGTAAGTCTAGTTTTCAAAGCCCAAGTTTTCTGAGTTTATAATCCTGAATTTCCATATGTTTATCATTCGTGTTCGTCATGTTAATATATTGAGTGTGTGGGAACTTATTGCCTACTTCAAATCTGGTAAGTAGAAGACATGAGTTGTACCAAGCCCTCGGTACCATAAACAAGTGCGGCGTAGTGATAATATTATTTGCGTCTTAGGGCCGTTAAGGAATACTATATATGAAGTGATTATGTAATACTGGTGGCATAGCTTTAGACACCATGGCCAATCCCACTGATTTGGAAATTTTCTTTTTAGGAAATTAGCATCGTCTAAATTATTATATCATTCGGCAGGTAGGCGCCACTTCAGGGGAGTACGTAGGCTAAGAACATTGAAATATTTATATAAAATTGCATATGTTTCATACTCAGCAGTGCTGCAACCTTTATGTCCCATATCTGAAAAATTAAAAATTTTATGAATTTTAAATTTGTAAATAAAGATTCTTTTATAAATGAGTTTTGGATAATATAATATAAAGTAATATGATATTATGTATTTTAATTTTTAAATAAATTATTGTTTATTTTTATGCATATAATTCACTATACTTATCTTAAACAAAAATATACCTCTTTAATGAATATAATAATTATAATAATATAATATATAATAGTAATAATAATTAGATTTAAAAATTATTTAAGTTAAAAAAAATATAGAGTATATAAGATAAAAAAAATAATTATCGCATATATATTTATATATTAATATATAACCACAGATACATTAGTTATATTAACAAATAATCATAAATTAAAATATATTCATGTATATATGCAACTGTATCTATTTATTTAATTTAACTGATATATAATATATACTATATTAATACAAACTATAACTGCTATCAAAATAACTAATAGTAAGTATTATTACATTGATATACATTAAAAAACAAAAAATCCGTATAAATATAACAACATAGCATATATAATATTCTATTACTAATTTAATACTTATCTAAAATATTAATTCAATTATTATTATATGAGTTTGATACAACTACCTACGTATTGATATATACCGACAATTATCTATTTTTATTAATAAGTGATTTACAATTGAATACTAATATTAGCTATTATATATGTACATCTCGAATAGGCTAATTATCCTAAGTAAATTCTATGCATGTAATTATAATTTTAGCTATTATCCGAGTGAAGTATTAAGATTATTTATTCAAAATCCTGAATACATCTAACTTAAATCTCTTTTATTTTATATTCTTTTATTATTTATCCATATTACTCATATTTATCGATTTATGATTGTAATGAAAATACACACGATAATGAACGTAAAAAATAAGAAAAAACCTTTTAAGAAAGCAAATTGCGTTGTCGACCTTCAGATTATAAAAAATACTATTCCTAGCATAATCCAAGCACAAATATCATATAGAAAATCTCTTGTCACATCATTGTTTCTATAATGAATAGCTAAATGGACTATATAACTCTTTTATAGGTATATCTTCTATGGATTATGATATTTCTTGCGTACCCTCGACTATCTGGCGGTACAAGTGAGATGTTAAAAACATTAAAGTTATACTGGTCTCTTTAGATTATTGTAACATACGTATGTCTCTCTCTTCAATGATATTAGAGATCCGAGGTCTCCTTTCCATTTGGAGGAAAGCAGCCTGATTTCCACTGGGTGACACCCTAATCTTTAATAGAAAAAGAACAGATATTTCCACATTTCATACTACATTATGTCTCTCATCTAGGGACATATTTGATTATCTTTTCTAAAGCCACAAGTTTTCGGACTACGATTATTTTCCATCAGGCATTATATATATTATATATATTCAATAGATTCATAACTTTTACATTATAATAGAAAATGAGTCGATTTCATATATAATCATTTACCAGCACAGATATAATTGAATATAATTAAATTACATAGTATACTAATTAATAATATTATAATAATATATATATATATATATATATCATAATCATAATCATTATATATATATTATAGATTTATATATATATATATATATATATATATATATATACTATTAATATTATACTATATATATATATATGATATATAAATAATAATATATAATATATATAGTATATATTATTATATAATATATATTAATATAATATTTATATATATATATACTTATATATATATATATTACTTAACTATTTATATAATAAAAATAATATATTATATAATTATTATAATATAAGTATTTAGAATTAATGTATTATTTCATCTATTATATTCTTATAAATAATATATATATAGTTCATTTAATTAGTACAGTTTTATTACTAAATTAATGATATAGCTCAATATAATCTCTTTGTTATGGGATAATGGCCAAGTAGGATCTATATGTGAAAACCATCAGAAACTGGGGCGAAATCATTAAATTATCATCACCAAAATGAAAATCCGACATGTCCCAATATATGGCGTTTGAAAGTGTTAATAAATAAGATGATGTTTGTGAAAATATAAGGTAAACTGTTCGAGACTTTATCATTAAAGTACGTGTAAGAACGAGGATAGGATAATTCTCTGTTGTCAGAGAACTACACATAGAAAGGATAAGAATGTGTAGCTAGACCAGTCATATGGCCTCACTTCAAAGAAGAATGTGATGTAGTGAATGAGCTTTTGGAAAGATTCAAGCAAATAAGAAATATCTTTTTGAAAAAAGCAAATAGACAGTCAGTATGAGAGAAATGATCACACATATCTGTGCAAACTTTATACACTAGGGATAATGACACTTCTATAAAGAGCAAGCGGCTGGGGTGTTGTTAAAACATTCTGAAGGTGCATAAGAACACATGTTGAGAAAGCCGGGTTAGTGATGGAAATAAAGTAATCCTTCCGAGAAAGGTTGCAAGAAAAGGTAACATCAAGGACACTAGGAAAGACCAAGAACACTAGGACAAACCAAGAACATTAGAACAAATCAAGAACTTAGAACAAACCAGACTTATGCCACCACAAGTCCTTCTCCCTACCCCCCATAACTCAATGGTGACCGCATAGAACCTAAATATTGCGCATTCAAAATAAATTTGACTACCCTCCAGGGACTATCAGCAAACGACCTCAACGAACAAACTTCCACTTATGATCCCCCTTATTTGAGACAAGCATGTACAATACCAATAAAAATACCACCTTTATACATAATCATCCGATCCACATAAAAATTCACTTAATCCTAAATTATAAAGATAATAATCTTACCTTCACCATCTATCAATACAATTCAATCACATATCATAAAATATAATATAAAATAATTACATTATTAATTATAATAACTTATTTTATCATAATAATCAAGAGATTATTATTATATATTAACACATTCAAATAACACTTTTTAACACTATCAAATCTCCAAATCTGGTATCGATTCCCTGCAAAAACATACAATCACCTAATTCTAATTAACACAAAATTATCCATACCATCAATCTTCCTATCAATGACAAACCATTATCATTAAATATTACAACTTGTTATATTTATTCTCTCCAAATTTAACAGTTAAACACGGTTTTCAATACTACATCAATTAGGATATTTAAAACGAACGAAATATAAAATCATATATATTCTATTTCAATAACAATAAAGTTGCCATTTGCTTATATTATTACGAAATATCGACAAATTTTATTAATATACTTTCTCATTGCAATCATATACAACTGACCCATAAGATGGACATAACACTAAAAAACCATGGAACAATAAGAATAAGGATTAATAAACATAAGTAATCTAAATCTCAAAAAATAATTAAGACCATAACAATAATAACACAAATTTTCACTACTTCAATATTTTAACGCACATTAACACACAAATAACTACAATTATATAATTTTTAAGTTGAACGACAAAAAGAAAAAAAAAGACACACATACCAAAAAATCCATAAATCAACGACATTTAGATCCCTCTATTTGTAAATGCAAAAATACCATCATATTTAAAATTGGCACCAGCACATATCAGACGCATTTCACAACTTTCCTATGAACATACTTCCTTACATCTCCCTCACACTATACCCTTATATCATAAAAAAAACATTAACATAAATAACAATGATAAACTTAACCTACAATACTTAATACCAGCAAAGCAGTACAAATCCTAACCTAGCACCATCACATTGATCTTATCTACATTACAATCTACACTTAAATTTTCAAACCTTTACAAAAATAATTTAGGTAAGTTTCACAAAAACATATATTAAAAAAAAAAAAACCAAAATCTTTCCTCTCATCACATAATTCCCCTCTCCTATTATTCTGTGTAAAATTTAGTAAACCAATTATCTTGCAGTCTCCATAGTTCCACCTATCACCAATACCTTTATACAAAGGTGATCACCTCTATAGCATTTTTTATTACTTATGATTCATAAAATTTTCATAAAATCCGGTTAATGAACGATCTCGATCATTTAACCAAATATCCATATATTATCACCCTGATTTTAAACCATTCTTATAAGACCAGATTACGCTAAGTTCCATTGCAGCGGTTATCCTGTAAGTACTACTTCTTGGAGCATCAAATCCACTCACATTCACTAAAATTATCTTCATTCAGTGAGAAATATATATATAAAAAATATATATAATATAACTATATATAATATTATCATATATATTATATTAATATATAAATATATTATAAATATCTATAATATATATATAATATATATATATAATATATATATAATAATATATATATACGGTATATATAGTACAATGTGTTTTAAGATGGAAGTAAAGTAGTTGTGACTATGATGAATTTATAATCAAGACGTGAACGCATAAAGAGAGTTGTGTGGTGTGAGAAAGGAGTAATTACAATGAGAGAAATAAATGAAGTAACAATTGAAGATGGATTGGTCATATCGGTGGAAAGGATAGGATTGAGTTTGCTGGTTAAAGCGGAATAGTATAGTGGAAAGTATGCTTCATTGGAATTGACCGCTGGGCGACCAAAGAATAAAGTGGATTGAGTTACAGTAAAGAAATGCCTGGGGAGATGTAAACTACGCAGAGTTTGCACCGGATAGGCAAGTAAAGAAAGTGAATCGAATGGCGGTTGAGTGATCTTTGTGAGGGTTGTAATTTATAATTAAAAAGGTACGATGGCTACACCCTAGAAGCACAAGGTATATGACCTTACATTTGAATACAGATGATTGCCAACTTATATAAGTCGTGAGGGCTTCGTCGCGAGTCCCTAGGGAAAGTCCTCTAGATGATGGATTTATTCTCGAACTACGACGAAAGTATCTACACTAAACAGGTATAAAGAGGGCGGAAAGGTAAGGGCTTCTCTTACACGACTTACTCAATATTTTCTTCGGCTACATAAACTTATTTAATTTTCATGTTATACATATGATATCGGCATCTTTCTGGAGAATGTATTTAGAGAGCAGAAGTAAGGAGGAGGGAGGAGGAGGATGGAGACAAGTAGGAGAGATAGGAAGAGAGAGGATGGAGAAGGACGGAGGAGGAGGATGGGGAGGGAAGAAGGAAAAGGTGAGAGGAAGTAGAGATATAGAATATGAAAATTTATTAAAGGAAGATACGGAGTCGGAATATTTGGTTTGGATATTATGGTGATATAATATAATATATATATATAATAATTAAATAAAAATAATAATATTTAGTATAGTGATTATATAATTATATATTATGATATATAATATATAATATAAAAATAGATATATTATAATTATATATATTAAAATAATATATATATATATTATATTGATTAAAATTATCTATTAATATATAATATACTTATTAATATACTATAAAATATATATATAATAATATAATATAATAAAATATATACTAATAAATCATAAGTATTATTAACTAAAAGAAAGGTAGCGTGAAATGTAAGTAAAAGAGAATACTAAGTTGAGAGAAATTAATGACTATATAACCAATAATGAGTAGGGATGAATGCTTCGTAACCTGTATAATGGAAGTGAGGTAATTGTGGAAGGACACTAAATAAATTCGTATCAACAATACTATGCACATTCAACACTTATGACTCACACAGTATAGTAGAGCGTGTATGAGATACGAGAATAGTGTGTTACGGGTTTCGACAATAGCATAAAAGAAGGAATTGGTTGTTGCGTAGGATGAGGCTTACAATTCCGTACAAGAGGACGCGCTCCACAGGCCCTGCACTGGCTGGAAAATGAGAAGAATGGTAAATCAGTCTGAAAGGTTATATAGATGAATTATTAAGTTTAGTGAACTAGATAAGACCGGAGGCGCAGAAATGATCGATTGCAGAGCATTTGCATATGATTTACACAATAAAGGTTTGTGTGTAGCTTGTGTACTTCAGAGCGCAGAACCCTCGGCAGTACAGAGCACCAGTACATAATACCTTCTTGTTAAGCCAGGGGTAGGGATACAGGTGTCATACTAGCAGGAATTGATAATAAGAGGAACTTAGAAAATATCAGAACATGATTGAAGGAGAATAATCCTATAATAGCCTGGACCCAGTAATATTTATTCGACACCAAGTCATCGAAAGAGTTAACAGTACGAGTGACTGAGTCACCGTGAATATGACTGGTTGAAAAGCAACAAAAGTATGCGTTTCTAGAATTTGTAGAGGATGATTGATGATATTAAATATCTATTGTACTTTGCAGCAAGGTATAATTATACTAAATGAGAAGAAAATTTGTATTAGAGTATATTTCTATGGAATTATGCAACAGGTGTATGATCAAGTAATTAATTCAGGAAGCTCAAATAATCATGGCAGGTGTTAAGTCGAATATAATGGTGTTGTGGCTCAGGTTCTAGACTAAAGAATCAAAAGTATGTGTGACAGATAATAGAAGTGTGGTATGGTAATTATTAATTTTTTAAACTGCCATTGGTTTAAAATATTTCTTAAAAGAACGAAGTGAGGCAGGGAATTGTTAGTCTCCTTGATTTATATCGTATAATGGTGCGGCTATAAATGAAAGATATAAGTTGAAAGACTGGCGTGATGGCATCTGATGCATTTTTTGATATAACTATTATGACCGAGACAATGGATAGAGAGTGGCATACCGGAGTGCACACTACCGGTATTTATTTAAGCGAGATATGATTCTGGAGGTTTTTGTGTAGTGCAATTCTGAATGAAGTTTGAGATGGAATTGGTAGAGAGATTATTGGAGCAGATGTGTGTGATTAAAGGAGGGGTGAAGTCAAACGCAGATATAAAGAGTAAGGTATGGTTTGTGAGTTGAGAGAAGTCCTAGTGTGAAGCTATTAATGTTTAATGGTGAGCTCAGCTGGAACAACAAGTGTCTGGTTTAAAATATTTTAATTGGTATACAAATGTTTATGAGAATTGCAGAAGTAGGAAGGGATGAGTGCAGAGTGATAGTAGGCAAGTTGTTGAAAGGCAAAGGAAGGTGAGCTTGGTAGCAATTAAATTCAATGGTATTAGTAAAGGAGATCTAAAGATCTTGACTGCAGCTAGGGTCTTACATATAGAATGGGTAATGTCTGTACCGTGTGTTATTGTATAAAAGTAGTGAGCTATGGTCTGAATTATAAGAAGTATACGAATCTAAAGGTTCAAAGTGTTCAGGTATGGACATCTTAAGGGAGTGCTAGGTGTGTGAAGAATATGATAAACTGAGGAATAAACGTATTAGAGAGTTGTGTGGCTTGAAGAAAAAGATTACGAAGAAAAATGAAAGTTGTATTGTAAGATGGTTTGTTCATGTGAGATGGATGAATGATAGTCGGCTTGAGTTAACGATGATATAGATGCGAGTGTGATGGGAATCGAACCTGGGAGACCGAAGAAAAGTGGATTGAGTCATGTAAAGAAGAAATGTTTGAAGGAGAGAAATATGAGTTTTGGGCAAGCGAAGATATAAAGGTGCTTAATAGGAGTGAAATGGCGGGGTTTTGTGAGCAGGTATGGTTTGTGGCCCACCTGGTCCAACGGATGAACCCTTACACTCGACGACTTACCATAGTGAGGGGTCGTCGCGGTTCCGTGAAGCTCTAGGTGGATTTTCTGACTGCGCCGCAGTTCTTTACTCATTAAGGTACCACGTAGGGGCAGCCGTGTACAGGCTGGTCTTCTTTCGACTTGTATATCATTCATCTAACTGCTATTTCTTTTCACTCGATGCTGTTCAACGCCACCTATCACTTCCCAGTCTTGGGATAAAAGGAAAGTATGAAAGAGAGAAATATATGAATATATAATAATATACACTATAATATAAATCAATACCCAATAAAATACGTCAATATTAATAATTATAATAATATATATATACGTCCCCCTACTAACAAATACTATACATACTAATTACTATCCTCAAGCATATCACTTATATACTTATACTAAAGATATATACTACTATACTACAAGTATGAAATATAGCTACATCCCTATACTACACACCAATCATTAAGATAAAACACACAAAATTTATTTCTAATACGATAAACAACTTACAAGTGACTAAGCTGACAAAACGCAGAGAACAAGACCAACATCTGACTAAAAATACCCCAATTAAGGCCTACCTCGGACGATCTTCGCGCGGCCACCATTTGAGCGGATCCCGCGCTATAGGCTGCCTCTGCTGACAGATTCTCACGAGTGGCACCAGAAGACTCCTGGGCGTATTTGGGCCCCACTCATGGGAAGAATTGGAGGACGCATGTTGGAAACTTTTGGTTGTATATTGGCTTGAACTTCCATGCCAGAGCGTGGTTTGCCTTGTTGAGCTGTCGTCATTGACGTAATGGAATTTACCATTGAATTGCCAGGATTCATTGGCTGAGCTTGGGCACTCTGAATAAACACATTTTCCTGACCTGGCTGGGTACCTCTTATGAATATAGGCTGATTTTGTGCTGTCAGAAGAGTAGGAGAATGAAGTGTACCGGGTGTGGCCCAAGTTATACCGGACTGAAGGGGTCCAAAAGTGGCAGTTTGCTGAAATTTAAACATTTAATTTATATAATTCACTTTAAGGTTATTTAGTTCAACAAGTTCTTGTAATTAGTAATCTTAATATCTTAAATTCTGTAAAATATAGTATTTTTACTTCTCAAAAGAAACCGATTTCAAATACATATTATTTTAAGTTTAACATTAATAATAGCTTTGTCTAAATAATTATTTAACTTTTTTAAGCAGGAAAAAACTTTCATTGGACCAATGCTGTTGTTGCTAATTATTATTATTGTTTATTACAAGAGGGGAATAAAAGAAGCAGAAGAGAATAATGTATGATAAGAGAGGATCTATTTAGGAAAAGTGGAATAAAATTTAATATAAAAGATATTTGTATTCTGTAATTTATCCCAAAGATTTTATTGTTGTATAAAAGGTGTCTGACAAGAAATTAAGTTGAAAAGTGAAGTTTATTTGTGTACTTGTCTCATAAGAGTAAGAAAGACATTATCATAATAAAATATCTCCGGCTCTACATCTGACTTGACAGTTTATATTATCCTGCCCATTTATCTTTTTTTCTATCTGGAATTTGACAATTTCCATTTTTTCATTGTACATAATATCTTCTTCATATTCTAACAACGACTTACTGGCATATTCTCCAAAAAGGCATAGTAACTTAGCTCCGAATTTTTCTTACACTAGAATATGAGACCTACAACGATAATACACAGATTAGGCATTATTCACCTACATCAAAAAAATTATCTATTAATTGTATCATATTAAAAATAAATTCACACCCTCAGCCTCCTCTCCTCTCCCTACAAATATCTATAAAAAAGCAAATTTTGTTTCATACATCCTCTAATTGCAAAGTAAAAAACCCAAGACTAGAAACAACAATTAGAACTACAGAAACTCCACCCCAATCTTCTTCTTAAGTACACGGGACGCAGAAGAGAAAAAGGATGAATAAAACATAACAGATTCAGAAAGAAGGTAAGATAATCAAAAGATCTAAACAAAATAATAAGAAACTTACACAACTAAAATATATTAACTATTATGCCATATTCAACAGGTTTTGATTTGATGCACACTGTTAACTGGCACAAACATATATCAGCCACGAGGTATGACATCAGTTATCATCCAACCTACCCAACTTGTCCACCCCATAAACGTTAGCCACATAATAAGAAACTGTGCCTAACTTGAAGTCTTGGTATATGTAGGATGATTATCAACCTAATAATACAATAAACTATCACGGGCATATTACATGTCACAAACTGATATACTAGAGAGCAACAACATAAATAATATAAATTTACTACTGAAATATATATTTTCTATTCAATATGAAACAAATTATAATCTTCCTTTTAAAATAATAAAAATAAAATAGCACTGTATAAAATACACTACATCGAAATAATAACATATAATAATAATAAATAATAGTAAGTCAATTAAAATAAAAATAATAAATTAAACAATAACTAAATAATAATTAGTTTATTACAGCTTGGCAAGATTAGTTATTACAACTTACTTGTTCTGTCCCTTGTTGGATAACCCCAGTTTTTCCCCCAGTTAACATGTGTGGGGTGATCTGACCTTGAAATGGTTTGCCAGCTGTAATCACCTGTAAGAATATAAAAACTATAACTATTATATTTACATCAAATTTTTAACTATTAATATCAGAAAGAGTTAAACTGCTTTACAAGCATGTACAAAATAAGTAACAAAAATAATGAAATAATAAATTTGCAAGTATTTCAAAAGAAACCATTATCACAGTCATTGTCTATTTATTCCTATATAAGAGATACAAAACTATAAAATTATGCCAGCAATTCTGACATGCTAAAGACTCTTAACCTACATAACCTGTTTTGAAATCCCATTGGGAACTTGGCCCTTATTTAATCCATAAAAGGATGCTTAGGATTTCTGCTTGACGTGCGCGCTTGGAGTGTTGTTGTTGTTTTGATATTCAGGGATCGTTCTTTGTGTTAACGGAGTGTGGAATGTGTTTGACAATGGGCGTGTCTGAGAGTGGGGAGGGGGAGGGGATAAGCGGGATATGTGTTAGGATAGTACATGGCTGGTGTGATTTTTTTTCATTCCTGGTGCAAGGGGGGTTGTTGTAATGTTTGGTGTAGGGAGGGGTCTTGTTGAGTGTGATTTGCTCTATTGAAAGAATTTTTATTTCAGTTTGAACGTGGCGGAAGGGAGGTAGTGTGTTATTATTATTATCTAGTTTTTAGGATGTTGGACTTTGATATTGTGGGAGCGAAGGCAGGCGATGCATAGTTTATGATAGATTGGAGGTATGGTCTGTATACTATTGTGAAGGACTGTGTTGGCCAAAATTTATTCCAGTTAATACTTTCAATGCATTCAATTTGTGTGTGTGGCTCTAAAGGTAATGTTGTTTATATGGAAATCGAACGACTTATGTATCGAAAGTTAAGCCAAGGATTATTGGTCATTTATTAAAAGGGAGTCTGCTGTTGGAAAGGAGAACTTATTGGATCGGTATTTGACTCTCTTCTGTCAGGTGTAAGTAATGTCATAGAGGGATTTTTGGCGAGAGGCTGTCATTCCAGGTCCAGAATTCGTTTCTCGAAAGAAGTTCCACTCGATAAGAGAAAAGACCTGTGGGGAAGGGTGGGGAAGGGAGGGAAAAGTGAATTTTAAAATAATAAAAAAAATAAAAATATACACACCTGAATTGAAGAATTGATTGGATTCAGGGTACTCTGCTGTAGCTGTGTGGCACTCATTCCCGTTGCTGGTTGAATCGTTAAGTTGCTTGGCATTATTATCTGCCCTTGGGCATTCTGGTATACTTGTTGTAAATAAGGTGCTCCAGGTATTCCCCCTTGAATAACCCTAGTACTTGTGGTGAAGAACTGCAAAAAAATATATACATAATATTATTTGTAAACAAGGTTCTATTATATGTTGGGTAAATTTTACTTATTTCATTATATATATATTCATTAAGTTAAATTAACATGTTACAATTCAGTAAATATATTAAAAAAATGTCAAAAATAACACTAACTGAGCATTTAAGGTGAAGAAAGCCTCAAATCATGGGTAATTCGAAAGTTAAGCCAGGAATGATTAGTGGTTAAATGATGTAAGATTTCAGATCACATGTAGAATTAGTTTAGTGTGGTTGATTGATTTCGAAAGCTGGAGAGTGTGGGGAGCAATAGCCAAGGAGGCCATGACAATTCACCCTGTTCAACTGAGTTGACATAGTACTAGTAATAATGACATATACCAAAAAAATATCATCATTAAATAAATAAATATAGTTTACAATATAATCTCTAGTTATTTAATAATCTGAATAGGCCTACTTAACATTTAAATATTGCCACAAATGTTAAAGACTATGCCTGTTGTGGAGCATCTAGTGCAGAATAATGTTTGAATACTGCCATTTGAAGATGATTGTGGACCAGGTTTGAAAGGACCTGGGAATTAACACTGGGCCCATGTTATTTTGTGAAATCTCCATTGCTGAACTTGCAACAATGGAGTAAAGACTCTGAATAACATGGCTGCTGGGTTGCCGAGATAAGTCAGTTCTGCATTTGACAATATATCGGATCTGACGCAGCTTGGCCAAATGCGTACTAGTGAAAGACACAAGTATCTTGATTAAGCCTGAATTTGAGCAGCAACTTCCGAATTGCGAATATATCGATATACGTGAGATGATTCTATGACTCGTACCTGTATTACTCTGTCCAAGACTTGTATTTGATTAGTTAGTTATCAGTGGCACAATCGATGAAATAAACTGCACGTCGTTTCTTTTCACCAGCTAAGAACCTTTTTAAACCATGACCATAAATAAAATACAATTATTAACAAAAGAACTAAAAAACAGAATCCACAATAATTTCTAAATTACTGAACAATTGACCCAAAAAAGCAAATGCATATAACAAACTATATCGATGCCTTCATTCTAATTTTTAATCAAAATTAGATTATAATTTTATAACCAGCATTAATGTTAATGTAAGATAAGAATATATTAAACAAAACTTGAAAGCACTTAAAAATAAAGAAGATTAAAAATATGAATTAGTACCATTAACTGCACAATTAAAAAAAGAAAATTGAAAACAAATTAACAGAAAAAAATAAACAGGCGAATTTTGATAAGCATGATGCCCAAAGCACAGCATCGTAATCAATAATAAAAAATAAAATAATAATAATTATAATAAAATAATAAAACAATTAATAATAATAAATAGATTTGCATATAAGTTCCAAATTTTCTTAATTTACTGATAGGTGGAATTGCGATTGAATTTTGAGACTATCTTCATATGCATATAAAACCTTTCTTCCATGTTCTCTGAAAGAACTAATGTGACTAACGAGATGTGAGTCATGTAGTATAACCGAAATTCCAGTTAAAAGATGACTGTAAATGCCTCTTACAATTGGTATACACTAATTCTCTAAACTTCGTGTCTCACAACATAGATACACGGACTAGTAAGATCTTTGGACACTTGAAAAACGAACACGGAACCATCAGACCAATCTCGACTTTTCAATCTTTTGACATATTGTACACTGATCAGGATATTTTTTTGATTTGAGGCTGGCTGAGTAGCTCCTTAATAAAAAAAAAGCATAGAACAAGTTTTCTATCTGAATATAATGAAATGGGAAATTTTCTGAACATCTTTGGAGATTGACTTGAATTAAATTTTCTATTGAATAATATATATTTAGGATTTTAGATTTAACATAAGCTATTTATATTAATTAGTTATTAATATTTTAATTTGTTACTTTACATTATATTTACATAACATTTTTTGTTTTATCAATTAGTCTAGAACTCGTCTCTGATAGTGCCTGAAGTGCAGGTGAATATTTAAAATTCAAAAACTGTTTTATTTCTAATTCAGAATATTAAATCTGAAGATGGCTAATACTTTAGGAAATGTGGAAAAGGTTGTATAATGCTTCAGATTAAATTAGAGCCGTCATAAATTTCAAACATAATAATTAACAAAATATATATATATTATCAATTATTAATTATGATAATTTAAATATCACGCAACTCATTATTTTGATAATAATAATAAAATATATATATATATAATATATATTACATATTATATATATATTATTATATATATATATATATATATATATAATAGTATATATATATATATATATTTATATATATATATATTATTATATATAGTATATATAATATATATATATCGGTATATATATATATACGGTATATATATATATGATCTCTTTATATGTAACTTGTGCATTAAATATTTATATTTGTAGTTCTCATTTAATCATATATATATAATTATATATATTATATTATATAAAATTAAAAATTAAATATGGGTCATTTCATATCAGATGTTTGTCATCCTTGCCTTCATGTCTGAATTTCCTCAAAATTTTTGTTGCAGTATTCCAAGCAAATCTCGACACATGACTGAATAAATTTCCCAAAAAATTATGTGTGACATGCAATGGTTAACTGAAGTAAGACTCCAAAACTGAAAGGTGTGTTTGACATAGGAGCCAACTTTAGTCTTTAGTACTAATTTCTTAGCTATTTACAATGCAAGAAAAGTATAAATTGAACATCCTACCTAATGATTATGCAATTTCATTAAAAACATTACTCAATTTACAAAGTCTAAAAAGAATTGTGGTTCAATTGCCTTGATACTCACTCATTTAACCATAGTTAGAATTACCAAGTCCTTATCCTCCATATAAGTTTTATAGTCATACAAATTTTATATCATTTTACTTTTATTTATTTTTTTATTTTTTTTTTATTTTAAATTTTAAAAAAAAAACAAAAATTTGATTTTTTTTTTTAAAAAAAACCAACTTTTTGAGGAAAAAAAAAAAAAAAGTATTCAAATCTTGAAATTTGTGAATAATACTTACATATATATAATATAATAATTGATAATAATAATATTATTAAATCATAATAATAATAATTTCAGGTATTCATGAATTACAGTTGTTCTTGGTATGTAAATGACATCTTGAATTGTACAATTCACAGATGTGGAGTCTGAAATCTCTCTTTGTCAGCTCTATCATTTTAAAATTATGAGGCATCACCTCTGAACACAATTATTTTATAATAAAAAAAAAATGGATTGATCCGATTCCAGCTTCAGCACTATCCAAAAAAATTTTCCATTAAGGCTTTGGTTGTACAAAAAAAAAAAAAAAAAAAAAAACTGGTTAAAAATAAAATAAAAAACCTGCAAGCTCTGCTGGCTCCATAGTTCTGATACAATGCAATGGGAAAATGAATACCAAACTAAACTAAATCTGCATACTGGATTAAAGTAGTTTCCAAGATTTTACAGAATATGAGAGATCCTACTCAAGAGGCAACCAGACCTAAATCTAGATCCTAAATCTTATATATGATTCATCACAAGTTTTAAATTCTTAGCAGATTTGAATCATTGCAAAATAAGATTAAACCCAGTTGATAAGAAAATTCAAAGAGTAAGAAAGCACAAAAGATAAGTGCAATAGCTAAATGAAACAAAGCTTGGAGAATGGATACGTCTTCAATAAACAGTTACAGCATTCACAGAAACTACATCAGGAGCAAGATTTTATATCATTGAATCTGATATAAGATTTCTAGCTTAAGAGCTAAAGGTACTTATTTCACCTTTGTAATTTAAGTAATGATAAAACACCGGGATATACAAAAAAAATTATTAAAGCAAGCACAATATCAATGACTAATAATACTAGCTGCTACTGGTATTGATTACTGTTAATTTCAAAAAAAGTACGATTAACAATCGTGTTAGATGGTAATGAATTTTAGTGTCTATTGGGGAAATTAAAACAAAAACTGAAATTACATATATCAAACCATCAACAAAGGAAGCAAATATTTACTGCACTGCCAAGATGTTGGACTATAAAGAAAACTGTGAAATTATTTGAAGTGTCAGAAAGGATGGTGCAAATACTACTATGGTGTGCCAAGAAGTGCACTACGAGTATGAACTATGAAATAATTGATCAAGAATGAATGAAAGTTAAAAACTGAAAATAGAATTTAAGCAATACAGACAAAGCATAAAGGAAAAGAGGCTTTCAAGAGTACAATCTAAGGTTAAACATTTTTTTTTTAAGGATGATGAATGTTAGAATTTTTCAAGGAAGAGAGGAGAGCATTCTAATTCACTGATTGAGAAAATACAAAAGCAAAAGTTCAAATGAAGAAGTCTATTTTGCTGTACAACCTGGAAGAAATAATGTTTTTAAGCTAACATGATCATATGACTATTGTTCAGAAATAGGATTAAAAGTTTTGTGAAGTTTAAATATCTGTGAAATTTTCATTGAAGAAAAAGATTAACCATATATATATATACATAGTGAGTCAGACTATAGTCATTTTTACAGTAACTTTTAATAACTACAAACCTGATAATTAGGCTAGTTATGATACACCATGATCTGTAGAACATCTATACTGTATATATATACCTACAGGGTATTTATTCTCTGACAGATCAGGCAAAGGATGGAAATACACCCACTCAGGCTTTGTTGAAAATTGGTGTATGGGTAGTTTTGGCTGAAACCTCCAAATCTGAAATCCGTTTCTCAATATCTCAATTAGAAGTAAAATTATGGACATCCATAGTTTGGGGGATTTTGGTAGGTTATATGTTAAAAGTGCTTAAAAGTTCAATTTATAGGCCTATTTAACCTTGTACAATGAACAGTCCAAGTAAATATACGAAATGAAAGATGCATCTCTAAAACCTAGATTGGTAAGTCTTTTTATAGAATATTAAATTTTATCAGTTTCATGCACTTTGGGGTTCACCTTAATTAAAACTTTAGATGACCAAAACTATTTTAATAGTGTTCCTATGTAAAAATTTTACTTAATTTTAAAGAGCCAAAATTTCTCTTTTGAGTATTTTTTTTTTTTCAACCTTCTAGGTAAAATAGGAGCGGAGATAAGAGGCTTTAAAAAAATATTTTTTTGGGGGGGGGGCTGTCAAAAACCCCAAACTATGGATGTCCATAACTTTGCTTCTAATTAAGATATTGAAAAACGGATTTAAGATTCAGTGGTTTCGGCCAAAACTATACCCATACAGGGTATGGTTCCATATTTCAAACTATTTGCCTGATTTGTCAGAGAATACATCATATACCTATCTAATCCTTTCTCAAATGTCGCAAGTGAATCACAATCAACTTCCTATGGCAAACTGTCCCAAATATAAAGAACCCTATTGCTGAGTTAGTGGTGTTTTCTTACATCAAGATGGCACAACTTTATTTTAACTTTCTTCTTGTGCTCCCAAATCAACCATCATTCCATCAATGGTCTAATAAATAGAAAAAATTAATCTAAAAATATCAAGAGACGTAGATATTACAGCATATAAATTTGTACAATATCCCCTCTAAGAAACCTCATTTTGACAAAAACCATTCCTAACACCCTCAGCCTCTCCTGATAGCTTTTACTCTCAAAAGTCAGAAATCATCCTTGTCGCTCTACATTTCACTCTCTCCAGCATTTCTATGTACTTTCTTAAATAGAGGAATCAAACTTGTAAACAATACTGTAATACCGACCTAACATTGCTATTATATCCAATGTTTTATTAGCTATATTCCTCAATTCCAAACACTGATTAACCACTTTCAGATTACTGCTTATAATCATACCCAAATCTTTAAATTGGTCTAGACTCAAGCCAATCCCCATTTATATCGTCCTTAAATCTTTTTTGAACCCTGTAGGACACCAACATTTCCAATAAGGACTTATTGCCATTGTAATATACTTGCCTTCTAGTAAATATATATATCAAATAAATGATAAAATTACTACTACTACTAGAGAGGTGTGACCTAACACCAAAGGGTGGATTAGTATTGATATATATATCTTTTAGTTATTTTAAACTTATATATAGAGCTTATTCTATTAACTGCTATTAACTCATATGTTTATATAATATACTAGGAAGGCCTCTTTGTTAAACACTTTAATTAGATTTCATGCTAATTTAAAAATAATGTGACGTCATGTACACTTCTCCATCGAATAAAATATTAATAGGTAGTGCACCACCCTAAAGATGACACCGATATCTAAGAGGTGCTGCAGCAAAATATTATACTTAAATGTAGATGACCTTGAATCTCTTTTGTTGTTCATATAGCTTTACGCTTTAACTTTCTGCTTTACTACATTGTAGAGAGAGTTAATTATTTTTCTGTGATTCTTTCTCACGACTGTTATGATTATTCAAACACACTGGTATCACTGCTATATTTTCACCTTCGAAGTAGTTAAATTGTCATTTATGTATTTGTTACTTGCTCACTTTTTCCATGAGGAAAGTAAATTTGATATGATATAAAATAATCATTTAGCTAAATCTGCTAAATTCTTTTTCTGACTCTCCTATATATACTTCACTCGATTAATTTAGGATTTATCTAGACTCTCACTCACAATTAGAGTTATGTTTATGAGTTATATGTAGTGTATAATATATAATGGCATCTTGTTCCGTCGGATAATGAGAGAAAACTTATAACTATCAAAGTAAATTTTTTGTTAAATTTGCATTATTTATGTCTTTGCTGAACCTTTTTTGAGCTTAGCTGTTATGAATTTGTTTTAACTCCGTGCTGAATCTGTGTAGTGTTTATTGAGTTAATGATACACAGCTTTTAACGCTATTTGGGCTGGACTTTTACCAGAGTACCAAAATACTTATCTAACTGCCCTTAGACCTTTTTGGGCCTTTACCTTTTTTTCAACCAACCCTTTCCGTTCCATGGGTCATTTTTGCCCACGGTATTTTTTGATGTGTCTTTAGGGGTATTTTATTATTTTTATGATTTTGAGAAACCCTAAAAATTTTAAAAAATCCTAATTTTTTGGGAGCCCTAATTTTTTGGCAACCCTAATTTTTTGCAACCCTAATTTTTTGCAGACCCTTCGAAGAAGGGTTGCGCACACACCACGGCATGCGTCAGCAACACAGTCTATCAAACACCAGCTAATTTAAATCCACGCCTAACTCTATTAACGACTACCACATACTTTCTTTATACCAGTTACATGTATAGGCGCATTCTTACTGAGTGTCCACCCATCGGTGATAACATTTCTTTGATCTCATACATTTAGGGCCGAGCTCAAGCAATTTTCTATTCTGTATTGTACCTATTACGCTTACATTTACCCATAGTAGCTTATGACACACTCTACGCTCTATAGACTACCACGGTGGTTAAATCTATTGATCGCACTGGGTACAATATCTCTCCAGACACCACCCACCTTAGGTATATCCATGCAGGTACCAATTTTGAACGTCCACGGTAATCACACTCTAATTTGATCTACTACCTTATTACGAGCAGTCATTCAGCCCATTTTTTGAATGTTTCTAACATTTTACACAACCTACTCGCATATACTTATAATATTCATCGCGACACTTCAACCTTGTCTCAAGTACACTTACATTTTCTCCCAGTGTGAAGATCAAATTTGAACAATCCTCACCCGGAGTATTATCCTTATATCTCTAGCGTTCCATCACAGTTAAATTTGAGCTGGCTTTATGACCACTGAAACCTTTTTAGCAGAATCTGTACTTACACTCGAGCAAAAAGTATATATCATGCATGTAACTTTACACTTATCGTTGACCATGATATTTCGCATCACCTTAACCCTTGCATATACCATTGGGTCAATTTGACACACTAATTGATGTTGATGGTTCCCAAATCAGTAAGAGTACTTTAGGGATGTCGTAGTTAGTTGTTCTATGAGTCTAGATATGCCATGAGTGACCAGTGAGTGCAACATTTAGAGACCAATGCTCATAAAATTTTTTTAAGCGGAAGTACCATCTTTTTTTAATTTTTGTTTGCTTTTTAATGTTTTGTTATCTGGCTTCAATTTTTAACATCTGAGACGTTTAATCTATGTCTCAATCAAAAGTGATCAATGTGAGAGTCGTAAAACATTTTATGATAAATTGGTGAAAATTATCAGGCGACTTGTGCTAATCAAGAGTTGTTAGACTCTCAGAGCACTATTAAGCATAGATGTGCACACACTAAAGCCAACTTTTAAGCACGCCCACAAACTGATGGCCACTTTTTATCAAGAAGCCTTTTCTAGCTCCGTACCTACATTACCACACACATAGTACGACAAAACTATTATAATATGAAATTTATAAGACCTATTATCTATAAAAATATTTAAAACAACTTTACAAAAATATCTATAATGCCGAGTACGTTAACATTATTTTTTTGTTTTTCATATGTATCCTCCATATGGTCACTTAACACCAATTCTCACCTCCACATCCCCAACCAACTATTTTCCTCTTCATCTTTACCAACGTCCCGAATACCACTACACTAAGCATAATCGAGGATATCGTCTTCGACATCCAAATACATGAATGATTCCGTACTGTTCCCCTGAGGTCTAATTACCCCAACAGCTTATTGACGTTGATTGATTGGGCGTACACATATTACTCGACACAAATGATTAATAAATCACACTTGCTGAGGATGCTTCTAACACTATATATAGAATAAGTATTAGAATGTCTCTTCTTCTATCCAAACGCAAAAATCAATCATTAACTTATACTCACATCACGATAAACACTATTCATAACTTTCAATCACCTAACCAATGAGTAATAATCTAATATTAAAACATCTCTTATGTATTCTCAGAATATACACTCGTACAGTCATGATTATCAACACAATTCTTCCATACTTTTTATACTGACAATCACAATCTTAAAAACTTTTATTGCTCAAAGTTTTCTTAAATACTCTCTCATATGGACTAAAATCCCTTATGAATTATAATTTGAATTGTATATTGAAAAAAAGTACAATGACTAGAATTTATTGACTCTATAAACTGTTAATACACTCACATTTATTTGCTTTAAACAATATGTTTTTACTACTTATTATCTTAACAATGTTTTAAAAAATAACTTTTACTACAAATTTTTAATGAATTTTATTAAAACATAACTAATTTTACGTCATTCATTATGCATTAAAGCAATAAATAGTAAATCCAGTAGGTCAGCTGGCCCAGCACTATAACGCTCTATCAGCCAAATATCACCCTAATCTACTCTCGCCCATATATAGATAAATCAACATTTTTCGAAATCTAAAGCCAAAACAGTTTCAACTGTGCACAAAACCACATCATCTTAAGCCTTTAGAAACACCGAAACACTTGCATAAGCATTTCTTTTCAGGATAACACAGCCACTGTATTTTATTAAAATCATTCTAAGATTATTATATTGTACAATATTTACAATATATTACCACATCGATCTTACAGTAGATTCATCAATGGCTAGCGTTTGTTCCCTTTATCACCTGTTCATGCACTTGATCTACAAAACACTTGGCCTAAAATAGGGTTAAGCTAAAAATATTTCAAAGTTTTTTAAAATAATTTGGGTATTCTTTATTATTTTATTTATTATTATCTATGTACCTATGTACATGACAATCCATCACGAGAAACACAACAACCTTAAAGCTCCTCCTACTCACTCCATCCAAACCATCATGGGGAGATCATTTTCAGAAAAGGTAAAACATTTCACTCCTTACTACAATGATATCAAACCATTTACCTACCCATCATAGCACCTCACCTTACAAGATATCGAAGATCTACTGACCTCCAATCATTCATCTCCTGTAAAAAGTGTTGAAATATTACTTCTCTTATAGGATTCTAAATTTAAGGATAATCATCCTTTGATCACACTATCGAATCCAGTGATCCATGGCAGTAAACAGTCCGATTTTAGACAGCCAACGGCGTACATCCTTTGAACTCCAGGGAATTTCTAAAAAATATTTTAATCGATGATATATTTCAATTACATCATAGAGCAAACTCCACTCTAAACTTTCTTAGTAAACCTAGGTAGAACCTAGACCATATTAAACTATCTATTAGATCTATGCCGAGCAGATCACCATAAATTTAAGGCACTAAATGATTAGCGAGTCATCATGCAAGAATAGTAAAAATCCTTTACCAGATCTCGCCCCCCACTCCTCTTTTGCTATTTCTTTGTGATCGACTAAACGGCTAATTTTTTATCCTAAATGCCAGGTTCAAATGGTATTTTTATTTCTAAATCCCGTCTATGAGGACAAGAATCATTGTTATTATTATTTTTTTGGGATTTTAATATAATATAGTTCCAACTAGAAACAATAGATCCTGGATCGGGGACTGCGAAACTGTGTTTCCAAAATTACTTAAATAGTGTCCATTAGGCTAAAGCAGACTGCACTAGTATAAGATACTATAGTGAAAGCTAGTATCATTGCTTGTATTTAGAAACACTTAGGTATGGGTACACTTCATTACCGGAACTGAATATTAGCAAGCTAAATGAAAAGTTTGAGTATTGTTAAATTTTGAGTCACACACCTTTCACAGCGGTTTTTTCCCCCACCCTCCCTTACCTTGTATCTACGCTCAGGTACGGTTAATACGATTCCTCCTTCCTCCCTAATAATGAACTACTAACCTTACGTAATGTGTTAGTCCGTACAACCACCAGAATTTCTCTTATCGCTTTTTCGAAGCTAATATAACACTCAAGACGATTTATTGTTCTCCTTTTAAAACCTTTGTATCTGTTGGATGCGCCAGTGTCATGTTTTTATTTTATCGATTTTAGAATACTTTGAACACCTTGCGAAACATCTTATTAAAAAAATCACTACTCATTGATTAATACCTCCCTCGTCATATAATAAGTTAGTACAGTATAATTGATATTTCTAGTTTAATAAACTGCATAAGTTTGATAAACTGTGATAAACCGTACAGTTAATAGTACTATATATTAAACTTTATGAATTTGATGTAAAGGTACAATAAGTTTCATATTCAAATATGAGAATGTATACTATGATAAGTATATATAGTATATATAACTATATTAGGAAACTCGCATGAGCATTATGCAAAAATCGGACACCACGATAAAAACTGTCACTTTTTTTTTTATTTTTTTTTTTTTATAAAGTATTGCAATTCATCACGCGCCATAGTGACTCCTTTATTTCTAGTGGAAGGCGAAGAACTTCGGTAATATACGAGTTATTTTATATCACAAATTATTTACTATGAAATATCGATATTTTTTTTTTTTGAATAATTCAATTGGCTTTAATACAATATATAAGGACGGTAACTAGATATAGTTCTGCGTCCACTCTAAAGAATTTAAAACAGCGTGTGCCTAAACCTCGTTCATATATATAGAAACTTTTAACCCATGTTTATAGATTTTATACCTAATATAATAAGTGATTTTATACATATCTTTAAATCATCAATGTTTTAATATATACTACTATATAAGTTAATATATATATAATATAATAATATAAATATAATGAGAAAATATAAACGATTAATAGATATAGGAAGATGAAATGAAATATCCATACATATTGTTAAGATTCATTATAATTTAACATTTTTTGCGTAGGCTGTTAATTGACCATTTACTTTTTTTTTTTTAAGTTAAAATATTCTAAACAATTCTTCAGTCAGTAGTGACAACAATCTAACTATTTATCCTATAATACAAGATTGTTGACTGTCAGAAGTGAGATAAACGTTATTCAAAATAATTGAAATACAAAAAATGTGTAATATTTCCAAATTGAAACTTAGGTGGTAATTAAAACGGAGAGACAGCTTCATCTAGCCCATCTATACTGTTTTTAAATAAAGATTTAATACAAAGTTGAAAGCATCGAGGTATATAATAACTTTAACTTCTTATACACTAAACCAACATAATCTCTGATATTAAACAAACATAAGCTTAATCTGTAATACTAAACCAAACTAACAAGTTTTATTTGTCAGGAAACACACTTAGGCAATTAGTAAATAATTCATGTATAATACGAACATGCATACTACCAATGTACCAAAGACCGCTTGTGGTGACATCTGTGCGAGTATGACGTCACGCGTAGATTCAATACAAATTTCTTTCAAAAGAGCTTAACTGGAGGCAGATTAACGAAAGTGAGCCCTATCTGTGTTTATACATAAGCATCTATAACTTTTCGAAATCCCATATCATAATTGTTATTGTTAAAGTGTCCTAATAATGTAATGATTAACCAATGGCACTTAAACCGATTTCTCTTTTAAGTTAGAATCTATTTTGTCAGCATTATAATTTGTATAATTTTAAATTGGAATAAAGTAATCTGACAGTTGAAGTTTTAATTAACCTTTGATCACAGATTGATGCATTGGTTTCAAATCGTGAAATTGATCTTTATTGGTTCTATACACAGTTTTTTTTTTTTTTCAAATAACATCTTGTTCACATTAATGAAAAGCAATCATTCCTAGTACAGTTCCGTGTTATATGCACTTAGAGAGAGAATATAACACCTTTTCTCAACGTTTTCTTTTTACTTTTGCAACTTTGTATCTTGAATATGTAATTAGAAGAGCCAAGCTTTTGATTTTCATGATTTTGTCTAAGAAAACTATTTCAAATGCACTAAAATGATAGAACAAAACATACAGTTAAAAGCCGACATCTGGGCCAATCAACGACAAGTGGAACCAAAAAAGAATTTCGAAGATGCTTTTCAGCTCTATTTATTGAAGTAGCAAATATTTATCGATTATTATCACTTTGAAAGGTTGCCGTATCAGCATTTTTGAGTAAGTGATGCCTTCAACTTTGGATTGCAAAAGATCCCCTATTTCGAAATTTCAGGACAACTCCCCTTTGTGAGTGACTTTCTCCTTTCCTTGCTTGGACCGCCTGCAATTGATCATGTATGCCTTGAAGAAAAAAAATCAACTATAATTCTCGTACACAGCAGCTATAGACATTTAAAATGTCACAATGTGCCTGAAGAACATGGTTTCAACAGAGCACATGTGTTTCTAATAATTAATATATATATATATAAGTACTATATTTTAAATATTATATGTGAGGTTGGGTATTTGTGGTGTGATGTGAGGTTGTGAGTTATTTTTATTGGGTGTTAAGTTGTTGGTTGTGTTGTTGTTGTTGTCTTCGCTGGTATATATATATTACTACTATATATATAATATATAATATATAATAATGCTATAATGAATTTATATATATAATATATATATTATATATTATATATTTTAATACTATATAAATTTTTTCCTGGGTGGCAAACGATATGTCTGCACACCGCCCAAATGTTTGTCGTGTTACTCTGTTTTTTTTTTGTTGTATTAGTTTAAAAGTGGCGGAAAAATTTCGAGCGCAAGCTGTGAATGTTTCTGGAACATGAGGTGACAAAAAACACCTTGAGAAAATTCATAGGAATATCAATGGGCCTATACGTGGAATACGAGTAAGTCAGAGGCGGTATGCTGGCCCGTGAATCTTAATTAAATAGTAGAGAGAGATGGATGTGTAAGTCGTGCGTATAAAACCTATAAGGATGGTTATTATTTGTGTAAAGTTTTGGTTCAGAAGTTCAGGACTAAAAAATTCTTTTTTTTAAATTAACTTTAAATTATTTTGAATAAAAAGAAATCACTCATTTCTGAGATTCACCTAAAATATCGCTTTAAATGACAAAGATGAAGTGATGAATA
>JABUQX010010907.1:0-5000 GCA_015478945.1 Trachelipus rathkii
CACGAGAGAGATTCGGCGTAACATTTATTTTACAGTTCCAAACACGATGTCTTTTCCAATGAAAGGGTGATCAGGCCCGCGCAAAACGCACGCAAAATGCGTTCTAAAACCCCCGTAAGCGGAATGGTGGGTTTTGACGGCTAAAACGATCCAGCGCACGGCAACATCACCTGTCGACGCAGCATATAACAAAACATATCTAATCAACAACAAGATCGCTTCAATAGCTCTAAGAAATAAAAAATGTTACCTCCGGTGGTGATGTGTCGAATGTCACAGTGGTTAGAAAAAGGGCTAAAAAGGGGGTGGGGGTAATAATCGTAGAATGGAACCAACCTAGAACATTTCTAATGTACAACACAATCGAAATCGCCGTACCCAATAACCTAGGGGTAGACACTAAGACCGGTGTATTCTACAATATAGGTCGGTCAGGCTAGAAGTGGGCGTAGAAAAGATACATGTGAGGAGTGGGGTAATAACTCATAGAAGGAAGCATCTTAGCACCTTCTAATACACCAATCGACTCCCCGTGCCCAATAACCTAGGGGTAGGCACTAAGATCGGTGTATTCTAATAATTAGTCGACACGTGGCTAGAAGCTAGAATATAAATATATAGAATATATAGAATATAGAATATAGTTCAATGTTCTGATTTGATAATATGTTCTTAGAACAGCATGACTTTCTCCTCTGGCGAGGCATTGCCTTTGAAGTCTCTCTATTCTTCGCCTCCTTATCAGTTTTGTGGTTTGTGGTTAGATAACTCTCAGTCCAATTCTGTTGTTACTACTATATATAATATATATATTATATATATATATATATATATAGTATATACTATATATATATATTATAGTAATTATATATATATGATATTATATTATATATATATATTATATATATATTATATATATATTATATATTTATATATGTGGTGTGTGTGTGTGTGTAGGTGTGTGTGTGTAGGTGTGTGTGACAAATACATATTGTATAGGTCTACAAAATAGATTATATGGTTGATTACATCTCTTTTCTTTTTTTTGGTAGGTTGTGCTCCTTTCGAATAATTTCTCGATTTGTTTCTGGAAGGTGGAATTTTCTCTTCCTAAATTGACAATTTCATTAGAGAAGTTCGGCTTTTATTTTATTTTCTTTTTCATTTGCCAGTTGATAAATTTGGCGCTTTTTTCCTTATTGAATATCGCTACATAGAGTTATATATGATTATATATATATATATATATATATATATATATATATTATATATATATAATATATATTTATATATATATATATATATATATATATATATAATATATATTATATATAGAGTGTATTATACACAGTTTTATATATATATATTATATATATTTATATATAGGTATATAAGATATATAAAATATATATATAACTATAATATATATATAATATTATATATATAATATATTATTATATATATATAATATATATATATATATATTATTATATATATATATATATATATTATATATAATATTATATATATATATATATATATATATATAAGATGAGAATCACCTGTATATATATAATATAGTAATATATATATATATATATATATTTATATTATATATATATATTATATAATATATATATATATAGTATATATATTATTGGAGTTAACATTTGGGGTATGTGCAGGGGTTAAGCGCGAGATTTTTCTCGCGCTCGCCCGTTAAGAAACGTCGTTGGGTTCGGATCGGCGTTGCTTTTGGATTGCGGGTGAACGGACAGAAGATTGTCGGCGCAGTGGATTTTCTGCAATATTTACGTATTGGCAGTTTACGGCATAGTTTATTATACTAATCTCAATACACACACATCTCTACAAATACAGCCGACATTCTAGCGAAAGAACAATCTAATTCACATACATTCACTCTCCTTCAAAGCTTCTCTGCATTGGAAAGGGCCACGGTAATTAGGTGAGAAACCACGCCCGCTTTGGTAAGCCACTAGGGATGGCGAAAAAATATCGATAAAAAAAAAATAATGAGTCGAAATATCGATATTTTGGCTCGATATATCGATATCGATATTTTGGGGCGATATTTTCTTAGGCGATATATCTGATATTTCGATATTTTTTCTTAATATCGAAAGGAACAAATTTTCAAAAAGAAAATTTTTTTTAAAGGCCTGGAAAAAAAACAATAAAATCTTATCTCCCCTCTCCCGAACCCAGCAAGTGATGAAACTCTCTTTTCCCCCCCATATTTCGTTCTACGTTCGTCCCCAATGTGCGTGTATTAAAATCAACCGAAACATTGGGTATTTTAGTTTTTCGTCTTTTTTCGGGAACCAAAAATAGGGAGAGGGGGGGGGGGTCGAGCATGGGCAGCATACCCACATAGTCAATATTGTCTTCTGAAGTATTGCCTGAATCACTATTCAGTTATTCAGTGATCAAGTGGATATTGCGGCCCAATAAAATTTTGGAATGATTGTAAAAATGCTTTCCCTGCTATATGGTTTATGTTAGCAATTTTTGACTGTAAGATGCGAACGTCAGTCTCATCAGAACGAACAGTATCATTATTAACAATGTTTGCTCAAATGAAAGGAATAGATTAACTTCCGAGGCATATCAATCAGTTTAGTCTTTTTAGGTGGCATTAGATCATGATCTCCAAAGTGAGGTACGCCGGTGCTCCGCAAGGGGTAGTAAAGTGCACTTGGGGGTACCGCCAAAAATAATAAATAGAACAAATAAATATTTGTTTTTTACTATATATATATATATATATATATAAAATATAGTATTATATATATATATATATATATATAGTATATATTATATATATATATATATCTATAATGGTATACGAGTGAACCATTTGGGTACTTATATACGTGTTTATATATAATATATATATATATTATTATATATTATGTATTATAGTGTATTGGTGGTACAACTTATAATTATTTTGGTCTTATGGTTACGCGATCAAAAAAGTTTGGAGATCGCTTCACTAGACTTATACCCGGCTTTCAAATATATCTGTAAATATAATATTATTATATACAAATATACATAAATATATATATATATATATATTATATATTTATAAATATACATTTATAACTACATTATTTTATATACAAATATATATATAACATTGAATAAAAGGAAAGGAATTAAAAATAGCTTATCATAGTTTTATTTTCCTTTTTTCATGAAATATTTTTAATTTATTTATTTATTCTTGAGAGCTGTTTAGTAAGAGCTTTGGGCAGTCTTCACTCGCAAAGAAAACCCAGCTTCTGATCCTATTTACGTGTAGCTCTGTGGAGTGTGTTTAGTGTCAGTGTGGACGAAGATAATCATTCGCAGAATATCTAATACCGGACAGGACTCCTGTGAGTTGGTTTACAGTTAACATACCGAGTACCGACTAGTTTAATCACTACTGGCGATTACGATTGTTTCGCTTAAATATGTAATTAACTAAATTAACGATTTTTTAATAAGCTATTACTAAAAGTTATATTTGGGAGTACATCACACAGCTTTTCTTGATAAGCTTGTCTGGGCATTCCAGTGTCGAACTTTCATAAAATTATTATTTCATTTTATTCTAACAATTTAATAGATTTTTCTTAGATCCAGACTTCAGGAGTCGTCCAATGTGTTCAGTTGTCTACCATCGCAATTTAAATTAACTTCGTTGTTGGAATCAATATTTATTTTGTACTTAAATCAAGAAATCATTTTGAAGATTCCCATAGCTTCATTAATACTTTATAGTTATTTTTTCATTTTTAAATATTAATACGAAAAAAAGTATTTTTATAATTGTTTAATTTTCTAGTGAAACAACTCCATGTCTTCAACTCTCTTGGAGCTGGAACTTGAAAACCTTGAAAGAGTTGAAGATCGTTTTTCCATTTCTACCGGCTTTTTTTTCTGTTACATACAGTCTGCTTCATATTTTATAAATTAAAACCTCTCTCTCTCATCTCTCTCTCTCTTCTCTATCATCTCTCTCTCTCTCTCTTCTCTCTCTCTCTATATATATATATATTATAATATATATATATTATATATATATATTATATATATATATTAATATAAAATTATTAGTGATAAAACTAGTGTTAATAAGTCAGCGCATGAAGTAGTCGGGTTGTTTATTACTATATATATATATATTAATATATATATACAGTAAATATATATATTATATATATATATTAATATATATATATATATATATATATATATATAGTACTATATAGGCATATATAGTAGATTATAATATGTTATTATATAGATATATTATATAGTATATATATATATTATATATTTATATATATATATATATATATATATATATATACATATAAATATATAATATAATATATATATATATATAATATTATTATATATTATATATATATATATATAATATAACAAAGTTACTTAACGGGGCCACACGGAACGGGAGATCGGTAATTTTATATATAGATATATATATATAATATATTTAATATATATATATATATATATATATATTATATATATATATATTATATATATATATATATATATATATATATTATATATAGGTTAGTATTAAACCGTAATACTGTAAAATACCTAACAACTGCTCATTGTTTAAGAACGCAAATAAATCTGTTAACATCATTTCTGCCGTTGTAAAATAAAAAAAAAACATGCGGACCATCCTAAACTTTGTTATTTTATTTTCTTTTTATTTTTTATGTTAGTTTTAATTTATTTTGTAACTTTCATAACTGAAATTTGCCCGGCTGATTTCCAAAAAAGTTACGTATTGCATTTTAGTGTTAGCAGGGCTATCGTTTTTTAACTATTGTTCCGGCAATCTGGAAGGATCACTATATACGTATAAATATATATTATACTACAATTGTTTGATTTTGATATAGTATATGTAATATGTCATACTATAATATACAACACTGTTTACG
>JABUQX010010907.1:15000-35364 GCA_015478945.1 Trachelipus rathkii
ATAAGTCATATACTATATTCCTTTATCATATAACGTAATAGTGACTTTGAAGGACTACATTAGTAAATATGGGAAGTGTGTTCAGACTTCGAAATGAAACATATAAGTATTAAGTGTAATGGTTAGCTCTAGCCGTTAGGATATGTGAGGATAGATTAGTTTATAATATGTGGAGGACCTAGTCACATAGATGTTTGCTTTGAGGAAGTGAGCTATGCGGGACAACAGAGGGTTTAAATTAGGCGGTGTCATTGTTAATGGCTTGTATAATTTTTTGGACGTATTTCAACTTTAAGATAATTTTTGAGAGCGATGAACTGTGCTAGGTTAAAGAGCCTTAGACTCATCTTATTTTTAAGGAGAGCTGTGGAGTGAATGGACTACCTAGAAAGTGCTGAGGATGCATTACTATGATGCAAAGACGAACGATGCCTAGAGACAGATACAAATACAGGTACAGATACAGATACAGTTACAAATCTGAAATGATGTGAAGAAGTTCTGAAAAGTTCCCAGACCTCTCAGGCTTTTAGATTAGCTTGTCTTAATGAGAGATGATACGTGATCCTACTAGAAATATCGCGAAATAAGGAAGCACCAAGGATATTAAGAGTGGTGAATGGTTTAAGTTCCGTATTTTCGAAGAAAACATTGGGATAGTACAGAAGAATATGTCAATTATTGTGATGAAGGCTCCGAGCTTTCGAAGGATTGAAAGCAACCATTGCTTTAATTGCAACCATTGCAATATGTTTTAACTAAGGTTAAATGAACTGCGACCTTCTAAAATAGATGCTATATTGAAAGGAAAGGAAATCAGATGGACTGTTACAAACTAGAGGATAGATACTGAAAGAAGGAAACTTAGAAACCAATGGATAAGGAAAGTAAGCTACAAAACCTGTTGAAGGTTGTTCTGAATAGAAATACAATATGAAAGTCCACCAGCTTATTGGAGAACTGGATGAAAGCAAGCCTTTCGGTGGCGAATATTGAATCACTCAAAAATGATGATTCTGAGAAAAGTGAAGAAGAGAGAATGCATTCTACTCTTGAGCTTATACAGTCAAATAATTTAGGATAATCAGTTCAATTCGGGGACAAATAGCCACAACAGATTTTTACATTTATAGAGTTTCAAAAATGTTTAGACCATAAAGTAGAAAATTCTAAAGACTCCAAATTAGAAATACGAGAACAGATATCATTGTTGTTTAATATTCGTCATTGTTGTTTAATATTCGTCTTTCACTGTGGGAGGACCCAAGCACCTGACTTTCTGTTAAGAACAAGAAATGCGGCTATAAGAAGAGAGGTTGTGTTCCAGAAAGTGAAAATTAGAATATAGTCATCATATGTCGAAGAAATAAAGAAATTAAGAGCACAGCGCAGTAAGGCAAATCGGAAGAGTCATGGCGAACACTCAACTCCGATATTATATTAGGCTGTACATCATATATGGTAGATATATAATTATATGTATATATATTTATTATATATATATATTATATATATATTTATATTTATTTATTATATTATATATAATAATATATTTAGTATATATAGTATTATATATAATATTTTTTATATTTATATTTATATAGGTATAGTTATATATAGTTATATATAACTATTAATGATAAACATATTGTTTTATATATATATTTATATCTATAATTAATATATATATATATATTAATTAGTATATATTATTATATGAGTATATATTTTATATGATTATATATATTATATATGATGATATATATATTTTATATATATATTATATTGCAGTTTATATACAATATATATATATATATATATGGTAATTATATATATATATAATATAACGTATGATATATAATATATAATAGTATATTATATATTATATATATATATATATATATATATTAAAATATATTATGATTATTATTGTAAAATAAAAAATTATTATTATTCTTGAAGTTTCTGTTACGAATGAGAAAATTTATAATTCATAAAATTAATTTCTTTTGACTTTTTCTACCGATCTTTATTAAAATATAGCAGTAGAAATCACGCGAATTCTGCGGAAGCTTCAACACTTTTTCAATGTTTTTCGATTACGAGAACAATCAAGAGAGAGAGAGAGAGAGAGAGTAGAGAGTAGAGATAGAGAAGGAGAGATGAGAGATAGAGATGAAAGAGAAACTAATCGCAGAGTTTGTAAGTAAAGATTATCAGTAAAATTCTATCATCTAATGTTCCTAAACTAAAGTTTAAATAAAAGCAATATTGATAATTATTTCCTTTTTCCTTAACTTACTTCAGTTTAAATGTAGTACCTGTGATTTAAAAAAGGTTGCAAAACCAAACATTGAAAAATTATGCAAGTATATCGAAGGACCATTAAAGAAATGGGTAGAAAAAGTCAGTGGATTAAGTTTGAATGAAAAAGTGGCCATTAGTTGCTCAAAGTATGATTATTCAGGTAATATATAGCAACTATATTGTAAGTACTTATATAATGTATTCAGTGTGTTATAGACCTAGTCTAATCATTAAAAACAAACCTGTTGATACTATAGTTTTTTTTTATTATTATTAAAGAAACAATATTTATTTTTTTTTGAATGACTGAGAAACATTTCTTTGGGTGGAGCATGCTCAATGAATGGTATATTTTTTAGATTAGGGGTAATTTTGACAGATTTCAACGGAAAAAGGTAAATTTTAAAGTCTGCATATAAAGAGACAATAAACAATATAACAAAATTGTCAGGAATATATACCTGATTTTTCAATCAAAAAATTCAACAACTACAAAATCATCTCACAACACAATCAAACAAACAAAACAAATCATAAAGTAAAAATTTTTTTTTTTTTATCTCTTTAAACCCTAGAACACTGGTTGCTTATTTTTTTGTCAACAACAAGACCAGGTCGGGGAGAAGCATAAAACACGTTTTCAATACGCCCAATAATTTATCGAATAAATTTTTTTCAAAATTAATGTAAATAATTTTGAATATAACCATAGTGACATTAATATATTTTCCCTATCCTACATAATAATGTAATAATAATATTTCTCCTTTCTAACCTAAAATCTTTATAAAAAAAAAATTGAAAGAGGGAAATAACAAACACAAAAATTTTCTTAATTCCAAAATTTTTTAAATTCCCCAACAAAAATGAAAACAAAAGTTGTATATAAATTAAAAAAAAAAAAAAAATATATTCCCTTTGATTTTTTTTTTTTATTTTTGTATACATAATAATTTGTTTTTGCCTATGGTATGTTTATCCCTATCCTCTGGAAAGATTCAGCGGGCCATTTTGGAGGAAAATACGACCTGAGTTTGGAGACATGGCTCAAATATGACCAATGGTATTTGAAGGAATAAGTAAAAACATTGATTTTTTTTTGAAAAATATATAAATTTTTTTAAACAATTATTTTACACAAAACACCACCAAGCGAACAAAGTAGTAACTGATATCATTTATTATTATATATAATAGTATATACTATATATATATTATATTATATATTATAATATATATATATATATATAAATATATATATATATATGATATAAATATATATATATATATATATATATATATATATATATATATATATAGTATATATATATTATATAATATATATTAAATATAATAAGCGGTTATATATAGTAGGGCTGCAAAGAGGTTTGCATGAACTAGCAAAGGGGCAAAAGAGAATCTTGAACTGGATTTTACCCTAAGAACTGTTGGTGCTAAGGCATTTAGGTGATAAAATTGGTGGATTGTTTGTGTGGGAGTTGATTGTGCGTCGATCCCTTTTTGTGTGCCTTACGGACAAAGGCTAGATTGCATTTTTTCGTCCCTTTCTCTTCCCCCGCTATCATCACTAGATGAAAAAAGGTTTGGTATAATCTGGGTAACACAACTGTGGTTGTAATAAAGGATTTTGTGTGGGAGTTGATGTGCGTCGTCCCTTTTTTGCCTTACGAAGGCTAGGTGCATTTTCTTCCTCGCCATAATCACTAGATGAAATGGTTGGCATGTAATTGCTGGTGCTAGGCATAGGTGATAAAATTGGATTTTGTGTTGGAGTTGATGTGCGTCGTCCCCTTTTTGCCTTACGAAGGCTAGGTGCATTTTCTTCCTCGCTATCATCACTAGATAAAATGGTTGGTATGTAATTGCTGGTGCTATTTATAGGTTATAAAATTGGATTTTGTGTTGGAGTTGATGTGCGTCGTGAAGCTCTAACTTTGTTCTGTTCAACATAACTTTTATCAAATTGACATTTATAAGCAATCCACTATTTATTTACTATAATAACTTTAAAACCAAAATTATCATTCTTTATTTCAAACCCTTTTTATAAATGATATTTTCGAGGATAAGTATTCCTTATATTCCGTTTATATAATGCTAAGAAACTTTCTCAAGCTTTATGGCTCACTTGATCAACTAATTGCTTTAGTAGTTTTTATGGGGTAAAATTACATTAACTTCCTTAGTATCTCTTATTAAAAACCTTTTTTAACTTCCGGGTTCAATTTCCCAATACCAGAAGTTATTATAACGCTTAACCAACTACTTTTGCTTTTAACTGATGTCTTTACAGTTAATTGTTGCAATATATTTATGCCCAGTTAATAACCTTAATATATTGGAAATAAAGTGCTATGGTGGTTGAAACCCTGTTATTTAAATGTTTAGGCCCGGGATTCATATAATCTAATTTCATGCTAAAGTTACCTTTCTAGTAGTGGAATAAATGTTATGTCGACTCTCCACTGGGTATAAAACCCGCCATTGGAAAGACGACCCAGTCTTTTTAATTAAACTCTCTCTTTCTCTGAGTTATAAGTTGCACAGTATGAAGTTTAAAAAAACAAAACAACCTTACTTAATTCCCAATGGAGGCACGAGATTCTCAAGTAACAGACAAAGAGATCTTATTTTAATAAAAAAAAATTTACTTAAAGTTCTGTTGTTTGCTTACGACATTGAAAAATTAATATGAAAATACTAGCCAAAATTAAACCCCGCTTATCTTGAAAAACTTTTAAGAACTCAGATAAGCTTTATGAAAAAAAACATCTTATTTTCCTATCGTTTAATTAATCTCTTAAGCAAACTTAACCCTTCTGAACTACTACATTGGTTCAAAAAAACCTCTCACTATTGAAGTTGTTTGAATGTATGCTTTCCAGTGTGCTTGAAAAAAAAAAAAAGAAACCTCTCCTATAATAAACGATTCTTGTATAAATGATTTCTTTGTGTGTCTTGGATAAGGTTGATGGCAGACTAAGATAAATTATTCAAACTACAGGTTCTAAAGCAAGTCTCTGTGTACATTGATCTTCCCCCTAACTTTATTTTTAACCAACAATGGAATATATTATACAGTAATACAATATACTGGTATGGTTTTAAATTCCTCTAGTAATTGTGGAGATATCATCGAAAAAAAAAAAAAACTGTACCCTTCAAAAGAAAATTTTATCAATTATATACATGTACGTTCTTTATTCTTAAGTTTAGTGTGGACTTTGATATATTTCATGTGACCAATTATTCCTATATAATCTACTGAGTTCTCTCCGGCTCCCAACGAGCTTGTTCTGAGACAGGTTGGAGTGGGGGAGTGCTTTTAAAAAAATATAAAAAAAAAAAAAAAAACTAATGTACAGATTTTTCCTCGCCCCCTGGTTTCCTGAAGGAGATTATGGGAGGGTTTCTAATGATCAATCCAGGTGGAAGAATGAGTAGATTTATCCCCCTCTTCGCCATTCGTCGTAAGGAAAAGGGAACACAATGGATAAGTATACTGAGGGTATTATTTGAGGAATACACGAATTAATTCTTTTTCAGGAAAAAGAACTTCTTAGGAATTGTGTTATTTTTTCGAAATAAAGTACCAATGATCCTAAAGTAGAAAAAAAGGTCTTTGTAATGGAGGTAATGCCGTGGTCGATGGATGAAACAATTTGGGCTAATTTTCCAAGCTATATTTTTTAGAACATGAAAAATTTATATATTAGTTACATTACCTTTATTAAACTTTCATTTTTATTTTACAAGCAATTTATAAAATTTAAATGTTTTTTTTTTTTTTTTTTGAAAACCCAGTCATGTTTCAAATCCATATGATACTTTTCTGATTCAACACAATCAAATCAGTAACAATTCTGAGAATGTATAGAAGGTTAAAAATGATTTAGTTTTTCGTTTTTTACAACTCTAATTTTCATTTTTTTTTTTTTTTTTTTTTTTTTTTTTTTCCCCGCTTTTTTTTTACGTTATCACTTTAATAATTAATTAAAATAGATCTTTAGAGCGTAGGAAAAATTATTTAGTTCATCATTTTATGTAGATTGGAAATTTTTGTGTGGTGCTTATGTATTGACATATATTTGATGCTTTCACGAAATTGATGAATAACTCTGAATTTTGATTTTTCAACAAACCATTTTTCACAAGATCCCTTGCTTTTGGCCATTGGATAATCCCTCTGAAATATCCTATTTCGTTCGGAACCAAAAAGAAGTCTTCTCTCCCCGGAAATCCAAACATGGATTAGGCCCGTACGTGGGCGGGTCCGAGCGCGGGTGAACCCCTATGCCTCTGAACGTAAATATCGTCTTGTATATCCTGAGTCAAACTTTAAAGTGACTCCGGATTAAAATAAAAAAAAAAACAGTAATCGCATATGGGCTCTCTAACGACCACCGCCTGGCAAAGGAAGGAGTTAAAAAATGTTGACCATGATGTAGCCACGGTGTTTGAACCAGTGAAGGATGTATCTTTGGAGAAAATACCTGACATAATGGAAAAAAGAGTTTATTATTTTCATTTGCAGATTTTTCAGATACTGTTACATATCTGATGATAATACTCATTTATTCTACTTTCGATATATCTTGTGTACTGTCAACAATAATAGAGTAAAAAGGAGCCGAATTAATTTAAGACAGCAAAGATTATGTTACTGAATCTCCTAAGAGATTGATGATTTCATTTTGAAAGTCGTGATGCAAGTATTTTGATCTAGACTTTTCACTCATAATATGAGCTTTTTAAGGAGTCATAACGAGATAACAAATGAATAATATTAAGAAAATTTCCACTTTTTTCATGGTAATACATGGGAAAAGGGTGAAGATATTCCAATAACCCCTCTAATCTAAATTCTAAATAAAGAAATAAAAAAAACCGCTCCTAATATGAAACTCTGCCTATCTTGTTGGACGGTTTTGCACCCGAAGGGGTTGTTATGCCGGAATTAGCCCTCTGATTTCAGGAACCGACATTCTTTTAAAATAAATAAAATTTGGGCTCTGAGGTATGAACCTTACAAACCTCTACCAAGTCGACCAAAGGCAAATGAGAAAAGACGAACACATCCTATGGTTTCCATTCATAATAAAGAAACTGGTAGAATGGACCAAAATTATTTAGTACCTTTCCCTCCTAGAAATGTTGTTCCTAATTATAATGTTTCTGTGGACTATATCCCCGAATACCAGCAGTCTGGTAATCGTCAAGTTGCTTTTTCATCGTCATTACCATCAAATTATTTCCCCGATTCAAATTCTCATACACAAAACTATCCTATACAGGAACCTAATCTTTCATATATTAATAATTCCCAATCTGAATGTAATCCTTTGTATCAACCTTCCTGTAGTTACGCTTCAACTGCTTTATGTAACTCGTCTACTTTACCTAATTATACATCAACGGCTTTCTCTAATTTACCTAGTTATCCTTCAACTGCTTCAGGTAACTCGGCTGGTGTATCTGTTGGTAATCCTGAAACCACTCTGGATCCCCAGATCAAACTTGTACTGCGTACAAGTTTGAGATGGGCCATGGACTTTGATCAGGTGAATAGGATACTGAAATCTAATCAACGGCAGATGACTTCAATATTGTGGCTCAAAGAGTTTGAGGATGAAAAAGAGAAGTCCTTGCTATCTTTCTTCTTTGAACACGCGCTCCAATATGTTACAACCCATAATTGTAAAATATATTTCTTGGTAAACATTGGATTTGTATTATTATTAGTATTAAGAAGAGGTCCTCGAGTATCCTCTCTTAACGGGTCCTGTTACTCAGCTCTTTGGCTCGACCTCCCCGTCTTTCTCTGAAAGAGACGTGGAAAATGGAGGTGGGGGGGTTAGATTTAGCTGGGGGAGGATATAAGGGAGATATTGTTCGTGTTTTTATATAGTAAATAATGGAAGATTAAAAACATAGCAAGAACATTCTCAGTAATGGGATAATACACCATGTGGTTTATAATCTCACCATGTGGTGTTTAGTTTTAAGTATTTGGATTTACTGTATTGAAAAACCCTGTGTAATTGCATATTTATAATATTGTTTCTTTCTTGTTTCTAGTATGTTATATATTTGTAATACATGTTTTATAAAAAAGGAATTTAGTTCACAGATAAGTATTAGAATAGGTAATATTGTGACTCACACGCTGAAAAAGCTTCTCTCTGAAAGAGCTTCTCTGTTGAGGATTGCAACTGCATTTAAGGTCAGTCTACATTATTAAATTTATAATGAATGTTAACTTTTTATTGTAAAT
The DNA here is from genome assembly GCA_015478945.1 of Trachelipus rathkii. Classification (NCBI taxonomy): domain Eukaryota; kingdom Metazoa; phylum Arthropoda; class Malacostraca; order Isopoda; family Trachelipodidae; genus Trachelipus; species Trachelipus rathkii. The sequence goes on from JABUQX010010907.1 coordinate 23,603, forward strand.
GATTAAATTATCTATATAAATTAATAATGGATTGATAAATACTGATGGTTAAACTTTATACTTTAAACTTTACAGTTTCCTAAACTTATAAAGGAAACAACAACCTCCAGGAAAACCTTGGTAAAGAATAAAACAAGCCCTTTTAGAAAAAAGAGCGGGGTGAAGTTTTTTTTTAAATTTACGCAATTAAATATGTAATTTTAAAAAAATATAACAAAATTGATTAAAAATAATAATGATATAATAAAGAGTGGTAAAAATAAAATAATATATATATAAGAGTAGGTAAAAGGCTTTTTTAATAAACAAAACAACATCTGTTAAGATTAACTTTAACAGGCTCTCGTATCTCTGGACTTGCGTCAGATTTCTTGGAAATCCTTTTCTATCTGAATTCCCATTCTGGATCGTTGATAACCTGAAGAAAGAAACTATTATCATTAATTCAAAGCTTATGTCATTATACTTGTTAATTTCTGCCTCCTATTTTCCTTAAATACTTCCTTAACTTGTTTTAATAACATGAAGCAATATTTGGAAAACTGACTTTTCGTTTCTCCACTCTCCTCCCGAATCTGATATTAATACCATCCTCATGAAGCTTTCTTTGGCTATTGGTAAATCAATATATCGAATTAGATTTTAAAGACATAAATAAATCATATTTGTTGGTATATACACTTTCTTATTATTCCTTTGTTCTGTGAAATTAGTTTATCTTGGATTTGCTTTGTGTTGGCAGTCCATACTTATTCATTTAACACTTATAAACTTATTTTAAAAAAAATCTGAAAAATCCCTTACGAAAATGGTCCTGAACTAAATTTGTTAAACCTTCCTTCTTTTTTCCAACCAAATATTAATATTTATTAAATTCTTTAATAATAAATAATTAAAAAAATGATAGAACTTTTTTTTTTTTCTTCTTCCTGGTGTGTCAAATGCCCTGATTATTTTTACTTTTTCTTGTGATTAATGTATATCATTCTTCTAAATTTTTCTGTGATCTATGGAAATATTAAATTAGGATTTTAATCTTCAAACTTTAAATTCCTTCAAAACCTGTGCAGTGACACCTTGGTTTTAAATATTCAGTCGAAAGAAACTGTGACAGAGATTAAAGAAGAAGTAGTTATATTTCATGTCAAAAAACCTGTGCAGTAACAACTTGGTTAATTATTAAGTGAATAATAGTAACCTTACAACCTGAATTCTTTCAACTGAAAAACCATCAGGGCAAGATTTATTATAGAAAATTTGTTATTAATGATCACGAAATCCTCGAAAGTCATTAAAGTCAGCAGGCCTACGGAGTCCTTAAAAGACCCCAAATTTTTCCTCGTCTACGGAGATTAGCGCTTAACCGGTCGTATTAAAACTTTGTGGTGTAAGGTGGTTTGCTTGGTGCTGCTAATTACCCAACCTTAATCCTGTTGAACATTCTTCAATAAACCCCTAACAATCTGTGAAATCTCCCTAAAATTGACTTTCGTACTATTCTATTCATCGCTTTATATCACTAGGAAAAGAGCGGAGAGAGTACCTCCTCAACCGTGGTACAATGTTGAATTGCTTCCAGCGTATTCCCTCCTCTCTCCGGCCAACATATATATATTTATATATATATAATATAATATAATATTATATATATATTTTATATATAAATTATATATATATATATAATATAGTAATATATATAATATATATATATATTATATATATATATATATATATAAGGTATATTATATAAATATATATATTATATAATATTAATAATTATATATATATATATTATATATATATATATTATATATATAATAATATATAAAATATATAATATATTATATATATATAATATCTATATATATTGTTTTTTTGTGTGCAAAACTATAAAAATTCTCTATATAAAACATATATATTAATAAACAAAAATCTAACGTTAAACATCGGTTGGGGGGGTCTCCGTATTACGGAGATCTACACGTAAATCTAAATAACCAGAAATAAAACCCCCTACAGCTAACACTAGCAGTACTGTGACCAAACACCTTCCCTTCATAAATGCTTAAGCTACATTGAGCGAGAGATTTCGTAAAAAAAGCTTTATTAATAAAAAATTTTAACGACTATTTCAAGAATTTGCACGCGGGGTGTGTTAAGCCACACCACCGACCGTGTTCTAGGGTTTAAAAATAAATTCTATCCTTTATTTTTTATAAGTAGTTTATTTATTTTAAATAAAAACCTGCCAATTTTATTTTAAGTAAAACTACAATAATTTTCTGAGAAAACAAAGATTTTGTAATTTTCTATTTTTGTACTGGTGTCTGTCAAAGTTTTATTTATTTTGGTATTAAACTACAAAATAGTTCATAGCCTATTCCTCCCAAATTCCCTGAGTTTATAATATTACAAGTGTGTGAGCCTTGATGCTGTTTATACTAAAGGTCATATATAAAAAACCCCTGATCAGAGTAAAAACCACTACTTTCATTTATTTATTTTTACATTAATTTTTTTTATTTCTTTTTTCCTCTTAATTCTCTAAATTCCTTTTATTTTATATTCCTTCTTTGTTAAATTAGGCCCAACTTTTTGGTCTACTTTCCCATCAATAATCCCAACAAAAGTAAACACAAAAATAGAGGAAGGAAGAAGTGGTGCCGTGTATTAAGGGTCCGAGTATCTCACTGGTTTTAAATTCTTTATTGAAGAACCCTGGCCTCAAGGGTCCCAAATTTCTCTATTTTCTAAGGATAGTGCTAGTGAGTTCCTACTTTTCCTTTCTTTAAATATTGATTTTCCATTATTTAAAAAATGATTTTAGAAAAAAAGAGTTTTTCCTTTTCTTTCTTTTACTTTCTATTACAAAATATTTTAACCTTATTTATATTTATTCTTAATTTTAATATTTATTATAATATTTATATATATATATATATATATATATTTATAATATATATATATATATATATATAATATATATATATATATATATATATATATATATTATAATATATATATATATACTAAATAATCGTACGTCTGCCATTAAGGTTTAGCTAAGGGTATCGTTTATGAACATGAGTAATCTTAAAAAATTTAAAACTACTGTAACTAAACCCGCCAATTTGTATTCGTCTAAAATATTATTCTAAGAATTACCCCCAACCCATCCATATACCATCCAACCCTTTCTTCTTAATAAGGTAAATGTTGTAATCGAGTCACAATCAACAACTCCTGTGGCAAGCCATTCCAAATTTTAACAACTCTATTATACTGAATGCATGCTTTCTTCTATTTCTTTATAAATAAATTGCAGCTAACTAATGCCTACTATGAAAATTTGTAACTCCCGTATTATCACAGATGTAAATATTTTGTAGACTGTATCATGTCCCTCTAGAAATCGTCTTCTTAGAAAACCTTCCTAACTTCTCTTCAGCTTCTCCTCAAGCTCTTACCCTCAAACCCAGAAATCCATCCTTGTTGTTCTACCGTTGCACTCTCTCTAGCATATCCTAAGTCTTTCTTTGAAAATAAAAGGGCCCAAAACTTGTGCACCAATACTTCTATTACTGGCCTACATTGCTATTTAAACAGTTTACTTATTTACTTCCTTGCTCTTGTAAACACATTGCGAATTTATTATGCCCAGATCTTATTAGCTTTATTTCTAGCTTTCAAATACTAATGTACTAACTTGTCCAATTAGCTGATTAATATATCACACCTAATCTTTCTTGGTCTACAGACTCAAGCCAATTTGATTCATTCTGTAAGTTTAAAATTTTTTAATTTTGAGTAAACGCTACGGGGGTAGAGACCTTACACTTGTTAACTATTAAAATCATTTGCCACTTATTACCACGCAGTTTATAGTGCAAGATCATTTTGAATCTTTATGGATCCTTCACTATTCCTAACTGAGGTGCCACTTTAGTATCATCTGCAAACATTAGAAACAATGCATTTAAGTCTCTGGTCTAAAATCATTTAATATATATGAGGAACAATAGGGGCCCCAGCACTGAAACCTGTGGAACACAACTCTTCACTATTTTCCCATGATGATTTCATTTGCCATTTAGATGTACCAGCACTGGTTTTCCTATTCTCGCAACCACTCTTTATATACAATCACACATGTACTATTCCACTATAAACCACAATTGCAATAACTTCTTCTTTCATTCAGCCTTATGTGGGGAACCTTATTCACAAGCTTTAACTAAAGTTCTAAGACTATACAATATTCAACTGCAATCTCCCTCGGTCAATGCCGTCATATAATTTGATATTCCAACAAAAAAATTTCTAAAAGGGTCTGACATGCACCTACCCTTTCTGAAACCGTGCTGGGAGTCCTACAATACTTTGTATTCTTCTTTCTTCTCTAAAAATCTCCTAATGTCCATAATTGCGACTCATTTCAGTTAACTTTTTCTTTCCCAAAACCTTTAAAACCAGATCTGTTGAACAAACTAGCTCCCTATAAATTAACTCAAGATCTTCATTACTACCTTTGCTTTATTATAATAGGCACAAAAACATATGCTCGATTCTAGTCATTGCTGGTACCCCTCACCAAATGTTCTAGATGCTTAAAAAACTCAAATACAAGTGCCTTGGCAATGGCTGATACTAACCGTCTTTCAGTAATGTCTCCTAAACCATATATCCATCAGGGGCCTGCAGCTTTACCACCTGGATCGCAATTTGGTCTAAATGTCCCATTAAATATCTGTAACGTCGGTGAAGTCTGATGTCTCTATAAGTTTTCTATTGCTTACATGCATACAAGACCTATTAGTTCTCCAAAGAATTTGTGTAATGTTTCAGCTGCAAAAGAAACGTATGAGAGTAAGTAGCAAGATATGTGACAAGCATCTTATCTCTGACTCCAGACGTAAATTTTTCACACAAATAATTGATTTTTAAATTTAATTTCAATTCTCCTATTCTTATTTTTTATTTTATAAATAAAAGGATTAAAACAAAAAAAAAAAATAAAAAAAACTTTGTTTTCATGTTCTCTTATTACTCATTCCTTGCTTAGATAATTTCTGCCTCTCGTCTTTGCCTTTCTATTGCGTTAAGGTTTGTTTTCTCTATTTTTTCTCCCTTCTTATAATTTTTTTTAGGGGTCATCGTTTTCCATGTTTCTCTGAAAAAATTTTGAGAAAATATTTCTGCTTTCATTTATTTTAATTTTCTGCTATAGTACTCTTAGTTTTTTTTCTAAATTTGGTTCTGAACACATTTCCTCTTCGCACCCTAATGGGTTTATTTTTAAAAACATACTGATGAATATAAATAAAAAAAAATTTTGCTTAAAAATGTTTCCCACATCATAAATCAGTTTTTTGGTCTTTAAAACCTCTTCTATAAATGATTAATTTTAAATATAAATCTTAAAAATATTTTTTGTCCAGTCATGTCTTTATACTAGCAGCATGTCTCGTAAATCTTTTTGAAAAAAATATTCCAACCATTTGGAAATGTTACGATCCTTTCCTTATTAACTAAACCTTGGCCAGCAATTTGGGCCCAGATAATCAATTCATATTAACTCTAATTATATTATGGTCACTAAGTCCTGTCTAAATTCTTCACTAAACTTAACCCTCACCCACCATACTTTTCATTCGTTACGTTAATATTAAGTTAATAGTGCAAAATCGTGTCTTGTGGTTAATTGAAAGCATCTGGCTCAAAAAAGTTATCTAGTATACAATTTTTAATAATAGCCGAATCATACTATGGGTCAAAATTAGCACAAGAAATCCCCATTGAATCAAGGTAAAAATTAAAATCACCTATTATGACTATACCTTTTTCCTTATTTAACTGTGGCATGCTGTCTCTATTCTTCTTTTCACATATTTTTTTCTCTCTCTAATTCTTGACTCTGGCCCAGGAGGGTCTAATCAATGGGCGCCCTATTCTACAATGATTTATTGGAAGCAATAAAGGGTATCTAACCTGCATACCGATCATATCATGATTAGTTTTAAAGTCAGTCATTATACAGATTGAATATTGCTTTTTAATTATAAAGCGCCAACAACCAACAACAAAACCCCACCCTTCTTTTCCTTCTCTACGCTGGTATAAATAAGAGCAGTGAATATTTTTCCAGTGAATATTTTTATATTCCTGGAAGGAGTCTCCATATAATTCTTTCATTAAACCAACCAACAACACCCCCCAAAACCATGCCTCAGTTATGGCCAAATAAATATCAAAAGATTCTCTTATTTGGTATAAACTAAATCAGCTCATTCTTTTTATTTATTTTTTATTTCTAAGGCTATGAGCATTTGTTTAAAAGCATTTGATACGTTTTGTTCCTGCTCATTTTTTTTTTATTTTTTTATCGCTATCATCATCTTTTTGAAGGCCTGTAACAACACCTAGTTTTAATTTTAAATCACTACTGATTAACCTAAACCGTTAACCATTGCCTATATTTCGTATCCCAGATTTAGGCCCATCACCCCAACTTTAACATAGTTTGTTTGCTAAACAGAGTCCTCCCAAACTGGTGCTGAACAAAGCCAACTCCTTACGAAACTCAAGTGAACTCCATCTGCTGCAAAAAGATCCTTAATCCAGAAAATTCTCTCCACAAATCCAAACTCCCCTAATACTTTTCCTCTTGAAAAAACCATAAATTCCCCTTAATCCTTTCATTTACGACCGTAAGCCCTAACTTTTTCCCCCATTCTCCCCTTTTCCTCGACCTGTTGCACCTTAACCTAAAGTAAAAATCCCCAGAAATCATGCAGCTTCTTTCCACTAGCTTTCATCCTTTTCTGATCAAATCCTCCTATAATTCTGCTATTAATTCTCTGGACCTTTCTTTCATTTATAATTTATTTTTTAATTTGTACCCCCTCCACATGCCACAATCACATACTGAATAATCAAAACATTTTGTAGAATTCAATCTCTCTACTCTATCCTATCCCCACGATATCACTCAGTTCTGCACCTGGAAACATCACTTCTCTCTCGTCAATCGTTTCTTTTTATTTCTTTTTGGAAAAAGTCCTATCTAGTATGTATCATAGAGTCCTCCAATTAAGCCAAATGTATAGTTTCCCTTTCTCTTTAAAGAAAAAAACTCACAATCCTCAACCATTTGCACTCTCTGATCCCTCCCCACCTGGAAGACAGAGTCGAACCTATTACTGCAGGTCACAGGCCACAAGCTAATTGACCTTTTACTGAAGATCCTTAATCATTAAAACTATTATTTCTTAATCCCTCAACTCCTAATAATTTTTCATCTGCAGGACCCTATTTTTCAAACTACTTTATTATCCCTTTTTCCTCCTCCCCCTCCCTCCCTCATCCTTCCTGCCTAGGGTGAATCACTATTTCTTGTCTATCCCTCTAAGTTAATCGCGCCCCCCTCGCTCGACAAATGCTAACTAACTATCTATTTACTAACTAACTTTTTTCTCCCTTGACACTTTCCCCCTTCTTTTCCCTCCTGTTCACTTCCAACAATACTTTTCTTTTCAATCTCATTTCATAAATTTTCACTCAGTCCTTGCAATCTCCTTCCTTAGAAAAACATTCTCTGCATTTGCATTCACAACACAAGCAGGGCAGCTATTTACATATTTCACCTCTCCCAGTCCCCACAGTTATTCACATCAGAGCATACATTACTTTAAATTATTATCACTTTTACCAACACTAACTTGTACCTACAATTTACCAAATAGACCACCAACTACAGTTTAAATATCGCTAAAACCTAAAAAGAAAAAGAATATAAACTAACTATCTTTTTAAAAAAAAAAAACAAGTTTAAAAATTTTTTTAACCCATAGCTTTTAAAATCTAGCTTAGCCTAGGTCAGGGATATATAAAAATTATAAAGGTGTAGTAAGGTGTTTTAGTTTGGCCACGAGTGAGGGTTGTGTTTTAATTTTTGTTTTCCCATTTTAAAAAAAAACTATTATACTAATCTGTGTATTTTGCAAGTGAATTTACTACAAATTAGTGTTGTTATCTAGCTGTGGATTTTTTTAGATTTTTATAAAATTTTTGTTTACTTATTATTGTGATTATTTTCTGTTTTTTAACTTAATTAATTTTATTTTAGTTTAGTATTTGTGGACTCTGTGTTTGAATAGGTTAGCCTAGCGCTAGAGTAGTTAAGAAAGGAGGAGATTTCCCTCCTGTATAAACTGGTGTTTTTTGCAGTTTATTCTTTTTATTTGAATTAATTAAATTAGGTTTTTTTTTCTTGTATTTTAAAAAGGAAAAAAAAACAATAGTTTATATTAATTTTGTGATAAATTAAGTTTACCAGAGCCATAGGCCTTAAACCTATGTTAGGCCTTACTTTATTATTATAATTTTTATATAATAGCTTAAGCCTAGGGGCCGTGTTCTAATATTGTTTCAAAAAAAACTTCGTTTTAAATAAAAAAAAAGATATTAATTAATTTTATGTTTCTGAGCTTTAGTGATATTTAGTAAATTGTAGGTTGGGAGTAAGTGGGTAAAATAATTTGAAGTATGAAAAAACTATATGCAAAGGGAAATAAAATTTTTATATATCCCTAGGCTAGGCTAAACTAGATATAAGCTTGTTAAAAAAATTTTTTAACCCCTTAACATACGCAAATTTTAATTAGTTTATATTTTATTTTTTTAGGCTTTTAGCGATATCTAAAACTGTGGTTTGGTAAAGTTGTAGGTAAACAAGTGTAAAGTTGATAATTAATTTAAAAGTAAATATTGTAGGCTCTGTGTGATAACTGTGGGAATGTGAGAGGTGAATATGTTGAATCAGCTGCCCTGCGTTGTTGTTGTGAATGCAGAGAATGTGTTTCTAAACGGAAGGAGATTGCAAGACTGAGTGAAAATTATGAATGAATTGAAAGAAGCTGTTTTTTTGAGTTGAGGAAGGAGGGAAGTGTCAAGGAAAAAGTTACGTAAGGGATGTGGAGGTGGAGGAGGAATTGGGATAATTAGGGGTAGAAAAAGGAATAGTGATTCACCCTAAGCAGCGAGATGAGGGGGAAAATGGAAAGTAGTTGAAAATTTAGGTCTGGCAGATGAATAGTACGAGGTTGTAGGAATTAGATAATATAGTTTAAAAAAAAAATAAATAAATAAAAAAAAAGTAGAATTAGTTATTCAATTAGACTGTGTCGTCCAGTAACAAGGTTCGACTGGTCTGTCAGATGGGGAGGCGAGCCCCACATCAGAGACGTGCCAATCGGTAATGTGAGTTTTTCTAAGGAGAAGACTGATCATTGCTAATTGGAGACTTCTATGCCTACGATACCTAGATAGGACTTTTTCAAAGTAAAATAAAAAGAAAAGATTTGAAAGAGTCAGGTTTCCAGTTGCCAGAGTGAGTGATATCGTGGATAGGATACGATAGAGAGAATAAATTGATTCTAACAAATCGTTTGATTCAGATGTGATGGTGTGCATGTGGGTAACATAATCAGTATACGGACATTAGAAAGTCTCATGAAAATAATAGCAGATTATGGAGATTGATTCAGAAGATGAAAGCTAGTGGACCAGAAGGTGCATGATTTCTGGGATTTTACTAGGTTTAGTTGCAGGTCAGGAATGGGGGAGAGGCGGCTTTAGGTGTAAATGAAAAAGGGTTAGGAAATTTAATCATGGGTTTTTTTTTCTCAGAAAATATTTAGGTTTTTTGGGATTTGTGGAGAGAATTTTCTGGATAAAGATCTTTTTGCAGCCAGATGGAGAGTTCACGTTGAGTCGTAAAGGAGTTGGGCTTTTCAGCACCAGTTTGGAGACCTGTTTAGCAAAAAACTAGGTAAAGTTGGGGGGATGGGCTAAATCTGGATATGAATAGTACTATTATTATTTCGTATATAGTGGTGATATAAATAAAACAAGTGCTTGTTAAGCTCCAAAATAAGATGATAGCAATAAGAAATAGCACGCTTTTCGAAAATCAAAATGCTTTTTACCACACAATGCTCAAAGCCTAGAAATAAATAAAGATTGAGCTTGATTAGTTTAACAAATAAATTAGAATCTGACATATTTGATAATAACTGAGGCATGGGTTAATGAAGATTATATGGACTCCTTTCAGGAATATGAAGAAGCATGGATATTTCACTTATTTATAACAGCATAAGAGGAAGAAGGTTGGGGGTGTGGGGCTTTAAAAATAATTAAAAGCATATTCAAAAATCTCAGTTAATGACTGACTTTAAAAATAATCATGAATATTGAAACAGTATGGGTAGATATCCTTATTGTTCAATAAATCATATAGATAGGGGCATTTTATAGACCCCCTGGCCAGAGTCAAGAATTAGAATCAGAAATTGTAAATGAAATTGAGACAGCATGCCAACAGTAAAGAAAAAGGTATAGTCATAATGGGTGATTTTAATTTTCCCCCTGGCATTCAATGGGAATTTCCTTGTCTAATTACGGACTATGGTAGTTTCAGTTTTTATATTGTGTACTAGATTAACTTTTTTTGAGGCCAGATGGTCCCATGAACCCACAATGAACACGTGCACTATTAGACTTAAAATCTTAAACTATAACGATGGATAGTATGATAGATGAAGTTTAGAGTTTAGGAAGATATAGGACTAGTGGACCATCAATAAATTTAGAATTTAATATGAATGTGATAATTGGGCCCAAATTGAAAAGCTAATAAGGAAAAAATCTTAAATTTCCGAAATGGTGGATTTATTAAAAAACCAAATTAATTACGAGACATGCTTAGAATAACTGACTGGGATAAAGAGTTTAAAGACAAAACTGTTTTATCATGTTCAGTGGGAACATTTTAAGAAGCAATTTTAAATGAATATTCAGTCAGTATGTTGTAAATAAGATAAACCATTAGGGTGGCGAAAAGAAAACCTACCTGTTTTGGTGGAATAGAGAGATAAAGAGTAGAAAATTAATGAAAAGCGTAGATGTTTTTAAATATTATTCAAGGGTAGTAATTAGGGCAGGATGATTTAGAAAATTATAGAAAAATAAAAAACAAACTTAAACACCAAGTATAAAAATAGAAATGAACACAACCAGTCAATAAGAAAAGGCAAGAGAGAGGCAGAAATTATTTCGGCAGAGGAATAGTAATAAGAGAAACTGAAGAAGTTTTCTTAGCTTTTAATAAAATTTAAAAGTAAGAATAGGAACACTGGGGGCAAAAAGTTAAAATGATGAAAATTTTAGTAGTTCAGATAAGGAGTTGTTTCAACATTTTTCAATGCTTTATTTTTCGCCCCCCGTGTTTAAAGAGGAAAGATTAGATAATAGTTTGGAGATTAATGTTTTTTGTATGCATGTAACAATAATAGACTTACAGAATAATGGAATTCTGATTGTAAAAGATATTAAACAGTTGTTTATTTAGACCCATATTGATTCCATGGTAAAGGCGGCTGCAGGCCTGATGGGAAATATGTAAAATTCCTGAAGAGGGTAGTATCAGCAATTGCGAAAAGGCAAACTGTATTTGATTTTTTTAGCGATCTATAATCATTTGGTGAGGGTTACAGATGCTTGAAAACAAGATATGTTGTGCCTATTTATCAATAAGAAAGGTAGTAAGGAAGATTTGGGGAAATTATAAGCCAGTTGAGTTAAAACATCTCTGATTATAATAATATGATACCTATACTCGAAGGTCATATAGAGAAAAATATTTAAAAGATAACAAGGGATTGTATGTATGACTCCCAGCACGGTTCAGAAAGGGTAGGTCA
>JABUQX010010908.1:5000-17500 GCA_015478945.1 Trachelipus rathkii
CTACAACTGGCAGATTCTTCTTCAAGAATGTCTAATCCAAATTGTTTTAATTTGTACAATTGTGCACGAATGGAAATACACACTCCGTCCAAATTCGTATTCTCCAAAACAGGGGGCAAAATCGATCTGGTGTAACAAGGAGTCAATTATGTGAGATACATCTAAATATAGATTTTTAAGGATTTTCAAGGCCACACTGTATATCTGATCAATGTTAGGTAATGTTCACTACCTTTTTCTAGAAATTTATCAAATATAATGTTTATTTTTTATTTTTATAAAATTTTAAAAATTTTTTTTTTTTTTTTTTTTTTTTTTTTTTTTTTTTTTTTTTTTTTTTTTTTTTTTTGTTTTGTGTATAGATTGTAAATTAGAGGTGTAATTTCTGACAATATTTTTAAGTTTAGCTAAGGAGAAAGAGTCCTCATGAGACCACACCGGCGAAGACGAATGACGAGAAAATTCCAAAGGAGAGGGGTCGTACCCCTTGTATGATCTTCTGAGTCTGTAGATGATTTTCAGAAGAGTCTATAACTTATTTATTCATAAAAGACTGGTCGTACTTAAAGTGTTTGGAAGTGCATATCTTTGTCTCTATGTCTCGGTCGAATTGGAGTACCTTTTCTATACAATTAGACACCTCACTAAAAGTTGGCGAACGGTACTGGAATCAAGAGGGTCCTGAGCAACTGCAGCTATTTGTTTCAATAACATAAATTCCTTCTCAATGAACCTATCTCTCTCTTTACTTCTTCAAGAAGTAAATTCTTCTCTTCAGGCTCAATGAATCTACTTCACCGAGGTTTCCCGATATGATGTCCTTCAGGCCCTCCAAGAGGGTGGCTGCAGATGTAGTTCCCTTATGTCCATGTTGTGGAAAGAAGACAACTTGTGCAAATTGGTGTTAGTTTCGGAAAGTGTAAAAATATAGATATAGATACATTTAAATCTGCATAATGCATATGCTACGTATAAAGGCTTGTATGTGTGGAAACGTTGGGAGTTGAAGACGTGTGCAACAACCAAAAACGAAAAATTTCCCGAAAAAAATTCGAATTGGTCAAAAACATTTTTGGAAACGTTAATGTCGATTCTATGTTCAGAAACACGTGAAAAACTTCCATAATATCATGTAAATAGGTAGCAAAGAATTTATGTTATTCCATTTAGCATAAGGTAGGGTCCAGGGATACACAATAAGCTTCACCCACCTCCCGGCAACACTTTTGCATAATATATATATATAATAATAATATTATATATAATATAATATAATATATATATATATATATATAAATATATATATATATATATATATCTATATTATATATTATATATATATAATATATTATATACATATACATATATCATATAAATATAATATAATAATAATATATAATAATTATATATAATATATATAAATATAATAGTATTAATAATAATATATATATATAATATATATATATATATTATTTGTGGCGTCGGTGAAGGGGGCTGCGACCAGCCACTGAAGAGTCCAAAGCATGCCCCTTCCACCAGACCGCCACAGAACTCCCCCCAGTGACATTGCCGCGAGCACACTCCGCGCTCTGCGCACCTGGAAGGACGTCGGTCAGCTGTCAGATGAGAGCCAGGTGTCGCACCACATTAAAGCACCGAGAAGGCTTGACACTCATGATCTCTTACGTGCGAGTTGTCTGCACTAGCAGTGAGAAAGCACAGTATACACGGCGTTTACAGGATGGACCGACCGAGTGCAAGGCCCAGCAGAATGAAACTTGAATGAAGTATGCCACGTTGAACGTATATAATAGTATATATATATATTATTTATATATATTGTATAATATGATATATATATATATAATATATACATATATATATATAGATATAATTTATATAATATATAGTATATTAATATATATATATGTATATAATATTAATATATAATATATATATAATATACTATAATTATATATATATATAGTCCTTTACAGTTAATTGGTAGTGTTTCGTGAGGGCTCCTGTTTCTTGTCCGTCTTTTATTTTACTTCATCAAGCGATCTCCTCAGCGCTTACTTCTAGCTCTGTTCCTTCTATCTTATTCCGATGCCTCAACTCTCATTTTGCTGCTCATTTTCAATTTGTTCCCTTTGTCGCAAATCTAGAGTTGCCTCTTGTCTTCAGCTTCAGTTCTATTCTTGCCGACAATGGGCTTTTTCTCGCGGGGCACAGCAACTGCAATTCAAATTCTTTGGAAAACTCAACTCTCTTTACATCTCCCTGCTCAAAATCCTCCAACTTTCATTTTCATCACGAGTCTCTAACGTCTCACCTATGAATAACATAAACATTCTTTGGTCTGAACATAAACAGAAAAATTGTCTTGGAAACCTCATATCACAAGCGGTCACGCACGGGTGGCTCATGGAAGCGGGATTTTCTGTCTCAGGTTGCAGGAAGCTATTTCTTTCCTCTGCACAGGTACTCCAGTTATGTCTAAAGGTCTTATTTCGCCCTTGTGTTGAAAGTACTATCTCATATTTCGGGTGGCTCCGGGCTTTCATCCTTTTTCTATTGATAATGTTGAGTCTATAAGCTAAGACACTAATAATACTGGTTCCCTACTTTCAAAACTCCTCTGATCCTCTATCTCTTACCGAGTGACGTTGCGCAGAATCATCTTTTCTATAAGCTATACAACCGGTAGAATGCCTCTGGGAAGTTAGCCGGCTTCGTGTTCTTCACCACCATTTGCGGTCGCCCACTACACAAAGGGTATACCGACGCTCTCACAGTGATTTCTGCGTGAGTATCGAAAACACCAGATCATCTTGTGTGACTTTTCCTTGTCTGTGGAACTCTTGGCCTCTTCCTATTCTCCAACTGTATATTAATTTTCCTTCCTTTTAAAGTCCTCGTTGGCTCACCCTAGATTTACACTAACCTATCTTGGGTGAGTTTTTCTATATTTTATTTTCTGCCCACCTCCTTGAAGACGGACCAAGCGTGAGTGGTGGTTAAAAAAATGATTCATTGTTGTGCTGGAACCTCGGCGACTTGGAATAGAACATAAAAAAAAAACAATATAGTTTATACTACAGATAATCTGATTAAGCTATTGTGAGGGATTTCAAGATTTGGAAGAGACTTAGCATTTGAAAGCTGGATTTTATTGAAATGAAGCACCATAAATTCAAATGGACCTACCACGTAGTGAAACAATAATCACCTCGATTTCTTTAGAATATATCAAACAGGGAAGAATAATTAACATAACAAGTTATTTAAACCCAAGCTATTATCTTTTTAAAGTCATTATTAACAAAAGAAACTAGAATGGGTACATACATATATTATCCAAAATCAAAAAACAATTTAATAATAATGGGACAATTAATCATCTATTTTTCTGAAATTGGAATCAGAAATTCAATTTCTGACACAATCAGGATCTGAATCATAAATTATTTTGGCATAATACAATGAATAGTAAATTGAGAATCGGAAGAATCTGTATTTGTTTGAAATCGGAAATTTTGGCAACATGCCATCACTACAATTTAACTCTGTCAATGTGGGAAGCTAAGAAGAATTATAAATTTAGTAAAAATATTAAAAACATAAAATTATAATACCGGAATTTGTTCAGTTCTTGAAACAATTTGGTCACAATCTGAATTTTTTTCAGACTCATTCAATAACTCGACTGTTATTTTCTCACTTTTAATAAAAGAACGAAGAGGCTGAAAATAATTATTATAATTAAAACCAGCAAAATGCTTTAGTCCGCTTTCAACTTTACAAAAAATGCTTTTTAAAATTTGACATTTTTTTTTTTTTTTTTCAAGAAATACGAATATTAATTTCTTTATAAATGAAACTTGTTTGAATTAAAAAAAAAAAACAGTGGGGTGTGTGGGTGGAGCTCAATAAACACCATGAATCGAATCTAGTTAAGATTAAGAAAATAAATAAATATTGTATATTGCAAAAAAAAAATATTTTAAAAATTTAGCTATATATATAAAAAAAAAAAAAAAATCTATTTTCATACATCAGTTTCACCAAATTGTGAAACTTGTTCATGATGATGTTCATTTTTGTCCAAATGTTCTTCCTTTATTTCCACATTTCTTTTAATATCCATATTAAATTATTAGTTTTATTCTTTACTCAAATATATTCTGAAAAAACAATATATATATATATATATATATATATATATATATATATATATATATATATATATATATATCTTATATATATATATATATTATATATATATATATATATATATATATATATACCATAAAATGGGGGGAAAACCAGTCAAAAATCAGCATTTTTTTTTTTAATGTATCATGAAAAATCAAAATTTTAAGTTACATCTATATTTAATAGTTTTTTCTCACATTTGGAGTTTCCTTAATGTTGTAGAATAATGAAAATAATAAAAATGTTGAAATAAATATTTTTAAAATTTTTTTGAAAAATTCCATTTTCAAAAAATTGATTTCGGGGAAAACCGGTCATTAAATATTATTTGGTTTGTGCTTGTCCAAACTAATTATAATTATAATTGAAATGTTAAATAGAGTTTAATAATGTTATAGAATTAATTTGGATAGAAAAACACAAGTCTAAGTTATATTTTATTAACATTTTGCAAACGTTGATATTTTACAAAATTTTGAAATTTTATTTTCATTTTTTTATGCTAAATAAGCATTGAAAAAAAAGAATTATGATAATAAATTTTAATAATTTCTAATAATAATAATATTTCCACTTTTTAACAAAATAGGCAGTTTATATTACAGGTAGGCCTATGTACGCACATTTCACGTGAAATTTTTTATGACAAAAAGTTTGATGGCGAGTTTCTTATTATTGGAGACTTTTCTGAGAATTATTCTTTTATTGTTCAGAATGCAGCACAACCATTTCACTGGAATAATTGTCAAGTGACTCTTCATCTATTTATTATTTATTGCCGTCAGAGCAAAAAGCTAATGCGCAAAAGTTTTGTTGCAATTTCAAAATGCAGTAAACATAATACCATTGCAGTTCAACTTTTCCAAACTCGGAATATCAAATTTTTAAAATTGTCTCACCATATTAATAAAATTTACTATTTCAGTGATGGTTGTGCTGGCCAATACAACATACAAAAAAAGAAAAATTTTGATCCTTATATATCATAAAAATGATTTTGGATCTGATGCTGAATGGCATTTCTTCGCAACCAGCCATGGAAAAGGACCATGTGATGGTATTGGTGGATCTGTAAAGAGGCTTCCTTCCAGGACAAGCCTTCAAATAATTGGAAATGAACTCATAAAGTTGGATTAAAAATGAAGTCTATGGGAGCTTTAACAACTTTGAGAGGCTGTAACTTTTTTTCCTAAAGAAACTGCCACGTTTGTTTTTTTTAATTCTTCATTATTATTTTTTTACAGTATATCCTGTGATTTTTATAAAAATCGGGGGTGAAGCCCCTCTGCGCTACTATTACCGCTATTTCTTTTACGCCTTCCCACCTCAGTGAAACCTAAGTCTTGATCCATGACTTCCTCTGCTGGAGCATGACCATGTAGGCCATCAGGCTCGAGAGGACTCATGAGCACAATAGTAAATAACAATAAATATTAAAAAATAATGAAAGAGTAATAATAAAAAAAATGAAACATAATCACAAAAAAGAATTTAATACATCTAACAACTCCAATGTTCGAACGACGAGTCCATCAGGCATCAGCAATTTTCTATCTATATTGCAACGTTTTGCTTTACTTCTTTTTTTAATATTTTGGTCAGTCTGAGAGAAAAATTTATTAATATCCAAGTTGGTACTCACACAGTATATGAATGTTTTCCTTTTAAGTTTGGTTTTTCTTATTTTTTCTTTTTGAGTTTTTATATTTTTAACATACAAAATATAAAAATATAACAATATATATATATAATATATACTATATATATTATATATCTATAAATACATATATATATATATATACTATATATATATATATATATAATATATATATATATATAGTATATATATATGTACTTTTATGATTCGCCAACCACAATAAAAAAAGAGTAGATGTAAAGTTGGTATTGCGCATCTATTATGCAGCAAGAACTGTCATTCACAGCCTTTTTTTCATATTTAAAATTCATTTAATTTATTTTTTATATTATCTATTTAGTAGTTTAAAAAGTATAAAATATGAAATTTTCAAATGGATATTGAAAACCGTTTAATTATAAAGTCTTTAATGTAGAGTAAGGTAGGGTTTCACTTGCGCATACTAAATTTTTATTAATGTTTCAAAATTGAATTTGTATTAAACTTTGAAATAATTAAACATATGTGCTTGATATGTACGCTATTGTTTTGTGTAGAGTTCTTTATGCTTTGTCAAAAAATTTATTTTTTAGAAGAGCCACAATCCATATCTAAAAAACTACAACAGCTACCGGGGAAAGGAATACATTGCTGGAAAGCTGGTAAAATATTAGTGCGGAAAATGTACAACAATAGCTACAGGGAAAAGGTATACATTTTTTGGAATCCTAGTAAAATTTTTAAATTTTGAAAAATGTAATGAAATAAAAAAAATAAAAAGAAATTATTGTCCATGATGTTTAGTATATGAGTGATGAAGGCCAACTATTTAGAATACTTTTAATACGTTACTTCGTTCAAATAAATAGACTTTCTAATAAATTTTGTTTTTTTTGTTTTAACTAAAGAATAACCCAAGGGTATACCACACCGATGGAAGGAGTCGGGTCTCTCGGCCTCCGGGGAACCGGGGTAGGACTAATTCCCCTCCTCCGGGGAGGGTCCGGAACCCCCGCTTTTGGTATTTGGGTGTCGCGGGGTTCCTCCGCCCCTCCCCTACGGGTATGGAAAACGTCCCCCCCTGTGTTCCCGTCGGCTCGAGCCCTACATTGCCGTGTAGTACCTTTACAAATAATATATATATTATATATATATATATATATATATATTTATATATATTATATATATATATATATATATATATTATATATATATATTAATATATATATAGTATTATATATATATTATATATATACTTATATATATATAACTATGTCCCCCACCGGCTCGAGCTCCCCTCCCCCAAAAAATTAGCCAATTTTTTTTTTTTTTTTTTTTTAACATTTTCCGCAACTAAAATGTTGCCAGGATTCCAACAATGTTTTCCTTTTCCTGTAGTATTGTATTATTATTCATTATTATTATTATTATTATTATTATTATTATTATTATTATTAATCGAACAAGCAGTAAAAGAAATCTAAAAAATGTATTAAATAAATGGCTTGTATATATAAAATTAATTGCTCTGGATGTAAGAAATTTCTTCGTGTACTAAATCTTTTCCTTTTCGCAAACCATAAGTGCTTGCGAGAGATTTAAAATATTTTCGCAAGATTTAAAATATTTTCTCTGTTTTACAGCAATAGTTATGATAGTAATACCAACCTTACAAAATTAGGGGTTGGCGAAACAACAAAAGAAGACTATATATATATATATAGTAATATATATATATATATATAGTATATTATTATATATTATATACTATATATATATATATATATATATATATATATATAATATATATATATATTATTATAATATATCGTACAGTGTTGGGCCGCAACCCCCAAAAATAATTGCGGCGCAATCGCAATCGCAATTCGTAAAAATAAGATTGCGATCGCAACCGCAGAACGGCAATTTGGCGGCTAGCGCATTGCGGTCGCAACCGCAATTCGCAACCGCAACTATTGTACGTTAAATATACTAAAACAAGAGAAATTAATACTTCCGCAGCATATATATATATATATATATATATATATATATATATTATATATATATATATATATATAATATATATTATATATATATATATAGTAGTATAGTATATATAGTATATATATGAAGTATATATATATATATATTATATATATATATATATATATATATATATTAATAAAAAATTTCTTTTTCCATTTTTTGATAAAGTGGCTCTTGGCGCCACCGGACTATTTTTTAGTTTCTTTGCACTAAAATTACTTAAGATTAGTTTAAATGTGTATTGATCCCTTAATGTTCTCTTCTTTGTTGTAGGACAAAATTTTGGAGACGTTACGGCCTCGGAGGTACCCCTAAAACGCTTTAATATACTTGTTATAATTTGCAATTTAATGATGGCGATTATCATATATAATGAAAGACGGAAAAATCCACAGGGTTTGAAAAGGTTTTCCTTTTCATAAACAAGGACATTTTAATCTTTTAAAAGTAACTAATTTTCACAGATTTAAACTCCAAACAGTTTTACTGAGGCCATTTTCATAAACAATAGATATGAAATATTATTGTAATAAGCCTTGATATAAACTTTAAGACACTTATTGTTTGTCTATATTAATTTTATTGTACTTAATACTGCGTACAATTTTATTAAGTTAATGAGAATCAATCTCAACTTTAATGAACCCGAATACTTAAATATTGACAACCGTATACGTGTTCACCAGATAATTACTGAAAGATTACTAAAGAATTTCTTTTACTGACTTTTGGGAAGGCACGTGACCAACCCGCGGAGTGATATGATGAATTTTTTAAGCCTTTATTAATGACTCATAATACTGATATTTTTATATTGTAGTCTAAATTATAAAATGACCAATATTTAATAGTTTTCTAAATAAATTTTCATACACTCCGGGCAGAGGATTGCTTCAAAAGAGAAGCAATACCCTACCTTTGAGTTTACTTTAGCTGTGTGCTTGCGTTTCCTTTAATGGTTTACTTCATTTAAAAACAATTTTTTTTACTTTTTCTTTTTTATTTAAAAACTTTAATCTACCTTAAAATTACCCTAAACCAAACTTAATATTACCTTAAACCTAATTTTACTACTTTATTTATGCAATTTATTATAGATTTGACAAATTGGCTTGCATAAACTGCCTCTGTTTAAGAGCAGCTTTTCTCTGAGGTCTTATTGTATTGGCATTACTATCATTATTATTATTATTATTATTATTATTGTTACTACCAGAAGTACCAGGTCTGTTGCTGTTGTCATCCTGTACAGGTGTTGTAGGTACAGGTGTTACATTTGATGAACTACCACCTCCTGTATTTAATTCGAGGGGGTAAAGGTTACTGATGGAATGCAACCCTATTTCACCAGAACCAGTTTTTAATTTTACTGATCTGATGTTATTATCGTGACCTACTATCACATCCATCACTCTGCCCAATTTCCAAAATGGACGTGGTTTATTGCTGTCTTTTATAAGAACCACATCTCCCACCTTTACTTTATTTTCCCAAATACCCTGAAACAAGTGTCTAGACCGCTCCCGGAGACTTAGGAGATACTCCTCATGCCACAAACGCCTGAACTCTTCATAGAGTTCATTTTGCTTTATGAGGGTAGAATCCAGTACCTCCTTGTTGGGTGCACTGCCCATCTGATATTCTACTGTATCAAAATTACTTTTAAATATTAAATTACTGTTAAACATTACTTTCAAAAAACAATTGGGCGTTATTGCCTCCAACTCAGAGGTACCAGATCTATAGGTTAAGGGTCTAGAATTGATGGCATTTTCTATGTCAGACAGAGTGGTAAGAAGCTCAAAATAAGTCACTTTACTTTTTCCCACAGCTTTGTACAGACACTGTTTCATTACTTTTATTAACCTCTCCCAATGGCTGCCTTGCCATGGAGAGAAGAGGTTAATTTTTACATGTTTGATCTGATTTTTATCAAACTCCTCCTTGAAAGCATCAGTATTAAAGGACTCTTCTATTATTTTGCACCCTTTATTGAAATATAATGCTGAACACTAGTAGTAGCTTTAAAAGTGAATTCATGAAGGCTAACAGAAAGTCAGAGTTGTTCATGGAGAGAAGAGTTTTATTACTTTTAAGGGAACAATTAAAAACTGGTCTTATTTTAGTGGTTACTTGTTCTGATTGCCTTATTATAGGGCGATGAGGAATGAATTTATATTTACAAATATCTGAAGGATCATTAAAATTTATATTTACTTTTTCAATTATTTTATCATTCAGTTGACTTTCAAAGACTTTATTGTATTCATTTATTAAATTATTTTGAGTTAATTTATCAAACACTCTATTAGCTATATTTAAAGATATTTTAAAATTATTAGGAACTAATTCTATTTTGTCTTCATACCAAGGAAGGCTTACATGATAATGGTTGTCTTTGAAAATCATATTCTGATTAAATAATTGAACTTGACATTTATCTACAGTGTTCAGAATGTCTTCGTCCTGTTTGATACCTAAAGATTCAGGCTAACAGATTTTCAGCCCATGTAATTCAGAATCCAAAAACTGTTGCAATAGGATTGAAATAAGATTTGGATGGTTTTTTCTAACCGAAAATACATCTTGGTGTATTCTAGCTTCTGTTATTATCATTTAGAATCATTTTAGGAATTATGGCATTATTTTGTTTCCTAACTTTTGATGAGTTATGAATTACTTTAACTTTATTACTTTCTGGTTTCCAACCAACGTATTTTATGGTCTCTAACTTAAAAATTATAAATTTACCTTGGAATTAATTTATTTATTCACATTTTAACATGACCTATTGCATAATAGTACATGTCTGATTAATAGATGGATACAATGTTCTTCATCTCTATATGTCATATAAATTCTATTTTATAGTATTATATATATAAAAATTATTGCATCAAATTTAAACATTACGTTTCATTTATTTAAATCTGAAAGCCATATCTATCTTTATATTTATATTTATTCATCATCTATAAGAAAAGGAATGAAACTATTCCTTTTTAAAAACTCTTAATCAATAATGTTTGTATGCAACTTTTTTAATTTTAGAGCCAATGAAAGTTTGAACCTCATATTCTATTATAGGAAGACTATTTACATTAGGTATTAGCTTTTCAGCAGCTTCTCTTGAAATATAAGACCTACTACTAGCTGTATCTATCAAACATCTTAAAGTTTTTTCTTTACCATTGAAAACCATATTTAAAGAAGTGGTAGGTGGAATATATTCATTCTCTAAACTTTGATGAAAAGTTATGCAATGATTGGTCGTTGTATTTACCACCTCATTTTTATTAACATTACACAATGGTTGTATGTGTGATCTACTTCCACATTTACACGGAAACCTCATTTTATTATTATTACCAAAACACTGTGCTTGCGGATGGTTACCAGCACACTGTTCACACAACCCCAACTCTTTAATTCTATTAATTCGACCTTCAAAATTGTTGTACACAGGGCATAGTCCTAAAGAATGTGGCCCAGAACATAATTTACACTTTTT
This sequence comes from Trachelipus rathkii, assembly GCA_015478945.1. NCBI lineage: Eukaryota > Metazoa > Arthropoda > Malacostraca > Isopoda > Trachelipodidae > Trachelipus > Trachelipus rathkii. Next base: position 16,415 of record JABUQX010010908.1, read on the forward strand.
TTCAACCTCTTTTACTTTACTTGAGGTTTGAAAATTTGCCAAAGAATGCTGTTTACTTGTAGCATTATTTTGAGATGTTTTTTTCTTTTTGAATGTTAAATCATTGTACGTTTGGCTTTTGAGTTTGGGGCCTTTACTGTCTTTCAGATGGAAGCTTAGTACTATAAGGTTTAATCTATTATCCTTGATATTGTCAAGAATTCCATTAATATCAGGATAATGTGGCACTACTTTTTCTTTTATCTAGGTCCTTCAAAAATTAGCTTTAAGGTAGCTTTTTTTACTAACTATTATTGTGACAACAAGCACAGCCTGGGAATCTTTGGTGATGGTAAAATCCATTTAATGCACTTTAAGATCGTCAATATAAGCCCTGATTTTATTTAATGCATTTTTTTAAGTGATAAAAAATCTTATCATATTTGGATTCTTATATTAATGCTATCAGGGCAAACAAGTCATTGTTAAGTAGTTACATCAAATTATTCGCTTCAACTATTTAATGCTATTTATAATGTTCTGGTATGATAGATAAATGAGAAACAATACTTAAAGGATAGTCCCTCAAAAAGCTTAAAAGGTACATTAATTTATATCAGAATCATATAAGTCTTCGGGTTTATTTGCTCAACGCACATTCTAAACTGATTTAAAAAAATTTGTAAACTATATTTTATTCTCTAAATCACCATTAATATTAGCAGTCATATTGGTATTTTACATTAGTAGTGTGATCTATGTTATTTAAGGCTTCCACAAAACTTTCAGAAATATTAGGTTCTGTCTTAGCAGTCTCCTTACTTAAAATAAATTTATTAAAAACACTTAATTTAATTTCTAATTCTAAATAATAATCACTTTGACTTTCTATTTCAGAGTCCATATTTAGGCCTTCAAGCTCAGTTTCCATCAAAACATCAATCATGCTTTCATCAATTTCTTTGATTTTTAATATCAATTTATTTATTTCATTTATTTGAGATTTGCAGAAAATAATACCCAAACAGTCATTTGATTTTAATTCATTTAATTTATTTAGTAATACGAATTTTTAAATTAGACCTCATTTTTTTAAATTTGACAAAA
>JABUQX010010908.1:25000-27267 GCA_015478945.1 Trachelipus rathkii
GAACGTAAATCTTTGATAGTTCCTTGGTTTTGGGATTATTTTCCATAAATAGCAGTGGTTTTTATCCTCATTAGGAGCATAAGAGCCTTCGACACATAAACCTAATATGTAACCCGAAGACCTTCCAATTTGGCACTTATCGCACTAAGTTCATATTAAGATTTTATACCGATTCTAGAACCATTTCTAAAAATCTTCATGTGTTCATCATGAGTAGGAGTGGGCGATGAGGATATCATAATATATATAAAATGTTAGGATTTTAGAAAGAATTAAAGATATGTATTTTGTAAAACTAGAGGGACTGGAATGGAAGCCTTCTACAATACTATTATATGAGAAACTGCCAAAAGGAGTATTTATAGTTAAGAACTTTCGACAATCAGGGTGAACTTTAAGGTTATAAAATGCCTTTTTTAAGTCTAAAACAGAAAATACTTTACACCCGTGAAGTAAGTTCGTAAAGTCATTTAAGTTAGGGAGACTGAAATTGTCTCGACAGCTCGTTTGTTCAGTAATCTCAGATCGGCTACTATTCGGACTCCACCACTAGGTTTAGAAAGTACCGAAATCGGAAATCCCCAAGGTGAGTGCGAGGGAGAAAGTACCCCAGCATTTACTAACCTGCCTATCTCTTCTTTGGCCTTATCATATAAACTAGTAGAGATTCTGCGACTTTTAATGTTTATTGGGGAACCCATAACTTTAAATTTATAAGGAATTAATTCATTTAAGGAATTTTGTTCAGCGGGGGAAAGAGGAAATTTTGTAAAGCCTATTTCACTTGTATTATTAAAATCACTTTCTTTATTAATATCACTTTTATTCATACTTATTTCATTTCTATTTTTATTACACTTGTAGGAGGCATTGTCCTGATAGCTACCCCCAGGGATATTATTATTATAATTATTATCTCTCACATTAACATTTTCTAAAATTTTATATAAATCATCAAACAACATTTTATATTCACCTAATAGAGAAGTATAAAGGGAAGGCGCAGAAGGGAGTTTAGGAGAAAGAGTTAAATTTATATAATTAAAATCATTTGTTATGGGTAGTGCTTCAGAATCATTCCCTTGAATGACTTCACAAGAAAGACCAGTTGTGGCATCAATTATAATATTTGAGCTAAAATCTAGGTTAAATTTATATTTAGTAAAAAAATCTATCCCTAAAATATTATCAATTACATCAGCAATAAAAAATTAGTTCGTATCCCGCTTAAGGCAGGAATTTTAATTTTTAGTTATACAATCATAAATTTAATCTGACTTCGCATTAGCGCTGTAAGAAAAGCCAATAGGGATCTTTCTTGTTCTGACAGAAGCCTTAAAATAGAAAAATGAACTCCGCTGTATCTAACAAGAATAATGTTTGATTAGCGTTCATATATACGAAGGAGACAATTAATTGCAAATTTTTTACATTCGTTTACATTTAAAACTTTGGGAAGCACTGACCATTGCAAGAATCTGCATTTTTAACCCGCATCGCAGTATTTTGGCTTGGAACTAAAAGATTCGCTCAATAACTGGCCTTTGCTACCTTGATAATGCATATCCTTACCCTTAACACTATTATCAGAGGAAATCAAATTTTCCCTATACCAAGATTCATTTTCACTCAACTGAGAAGCTCTCTCGCATAAAACAGATTGTTTTACGCCATTAGTAGCATTTTCACTTGAATGAACATGAACCTGGATATTATTTTTATTAGCATGCAAAATTGTATCAACATTTTTACCTATACTGTTGTAATTATTATTCAAATTTGGTTGGGGGTAGCTTTCCTCCCTAAGACTTTCTATATTGTTAAAACTACTTTTGTACTTACAAATTTTACGAGTTACCACTGGATTAAAACGCACTTTCTTTATACAGGGGCGTAACTCCACCCCTATACTTAGTTTCCCTGCGAAGGTAGGGAAGTAGGTCTAGCATTTTGTGATGGCGCTTGTGCCAACAAATGAGCCATTTTCAAGTGCCTCCTTGCACCTGCTAGCCATTTCACGGAAGGTGAAATGGTAAGTAGCAAAGGGGTCCATCTTTTCTAAATCCTGAAGGTGATCGACGACGGTTTAGACCGACCTTGTCCCAGCCAGGAGAACGACCTTCTCCAACCATTATCATTACGAGACATCCGTAGATCTAATTGCTTTACTTGAATATGTTGAGGGCCTCCACTTCTGGAACAATCTCATTAGTCGATTGTTTTTATTTGGGCAAATCAATTGTGTGAAAATGGTGGTCTTCTTTTCC